>CAOLHI010005814.1:0-53570 GCA_948474755.1 Ctenosaura bakeri | reverse complement strand
AATACTAAGATATTAAGACAAATATGGTTCTATAGGAGTCACTAAGGAAAATATTTACAAAAGAGCGTGTTAAAAGAGTGTGCTAAAGGAGAAGTGAAAGAAAAGGAAAGGAAAGAAAAGGAGCAAAGGAAAAGTTTTTGGCACCCCCCCCCTAAAAGTTAAGAGGAAATAAAGGAAATAATGGAATAAGAAAAGAAGGTTAAAAACATAGTAGTAAAAGAACTGGGAACTGAGAAGAATAGATGCGAGTTTAAAGTAAATACATAGAAAGCTTTATAATGGAGGGAGGAAATAAGGAGAAGAAATATAAAAGGATAAGAAACGGAGAAATAGGACTACAGCTTTAAATCGAGGTTTGGAATTTCCAAAATAGTAAGCAAATATGAGAAGAAGAGGTGGAAGGAAACAAAGAAAGAGAGAACGAAGAAGGAAAGAAAAAAAGAAAGAAAGAAAACCAAGGAGAAGAAAGATAAACAGGGAGAAACATTGGACTTCGTGGCAGAAGCAGTTTGTTTGACTTGGAAATACACTTTTGAAAAGAAATAATGAATTTCTATGTGTTGATTTAGAATATATATCAATTGGGTGTAATTGAATATAAATATTGGTTGAATAACTACTGAACCTTGATATCAGAAGATTATGGTTGATGAATTAATTGTATGGAATGAATATAAATTATAATTTAAGTATACAGTAGTGTTATATGACTTTTATGAGGAAGATTACTGTTGAAGTTTGAATAGAAAAGGAGGTAATAAGTACAAATATAATTAGAAATAAAAAGATGTATTAGAGGGATATGATCAAACGAAATGGTTTAGAATATTTTCTTTAAGGTGAACAAAGAACAGATAAGGAATTGAATGGTATTGACTTTATTTACAAATTGATTGATAGTTCTTGTTAAGGAGATTGTATAATGAATTATATGTAAGGAAGTAAAATAATTGATTAATTAATATAATATAAATATTTAGTGGAAATAGGTAACAATTATAAAGGTTATAGAAAGTAATATTTTGGTGAACAATTAAATAAAGGAATAGAATGTGTGGAGGAAAGATCAAAATAGTGCCATAATTTGATTTATAAATAAAAATTTGCTTAATACTATTGGTGGTAAACAAATAACAAATTAAAGATAGCTATAGAGAAGGCTTCAGGAACAAGAAGGGCAGTATCAATACAGCAACAAAGAAGAGCCTCTATAGAAGAACAATCTAAATTTCTAGCGTTTGGGAATACGATATTAGAAGAAATGAGGAAATTAAGAGAAGATTTTAAGAAAGAAATGCAAAAAGTATCTTCTGATATGAGAGAAGTGAGACAAGAAATGCAAAATAGAGGTCAAAAATGAAGAACATAACAAAGGAAATACAAACGATAAATCAAAAAATAGATAGCATGGAGGAGAGAACAAATAAGTTAGAAAAAGAGACACCAGAATTAAGAAAACAGATAGAGCAAGTAGAAGTGCAGGCTATGAGCACTGAGGTTAAAATTAGGGATAAATGCTTAAAAATCAGAGGGTTGGAAGAAAAAGAGGGAGAGGATTTGTGTAATCAGATAGTCCCTAATTTAGCACAATATATTGGGTGGAATACATTGCAACTGGACTTGGAAATTGATAAGATCTTTAGAATAAACTCCTTTATAGTGAAGAAAGGGAAAATTCCTAGAGATATTGTCATTTACTTTCTTAGAGAAACGGTAAAGGAGTTGATTCTGAAGAAAAGTTACGCAACAAATTAGTGATAGAAGGAAAAGAATTGCAGATCTTGCAGATGTGCCTTCTCAGATATTAAAAAAGAGGAAAGAATAATTTTTTGATATAGTTATTAAGGAGGCACGAAATTAATTATAGATGGTGTAAAGGCGAAGGAGTAACCTTTACATTTTTGCAAAGGAGACATGTATTAAATTCCATTCACAAAGTGCAGGATTTCATGAAAAGATACAAAGAGGAGTTGAGTAAACTTGAAAAGGAAAATATAGTAGAACAAGGTAAAGATGTAGTAAAGGACGGAAGAAAAACTTCAAAAATCTCAGATAATTGCAGGTATTAAAGAATTTAGAGCGAGAAGGAGACATGGAAGGGATAGAAGAATTTGGAAGAGATTAGAGACCAGGAAAAGAAGTTATCTGAGAAGGATTTAGAGTTTAAGGAATTGATAGAAACGGTAGAAGAGGATATCCAAGACGAAGGAAAGGAGGAAGAAGGAGAAGAGGAAGACAAGGAAATAGACATAGAGATAGATCAAGAGACAGGTTAAGGTAAAAAAGGGAAATATGAAAATCCTCTCTTGGAATGTTCGAGGATTGAATGCACCAATCAAAAGGAAAAGAATATTTCATCACCTAGGAAAGCTGAAAGCGGATGTGATATTCCTGCAGGAAACACATATAAGAATAAGAGATAAGGATGTTAAATATTTGAAAAATAACAAATTAGGACCTGAATTTTCCTCTGTATGCAATAAAAAGAAAAAAGGTGTGACAATCTATGTAAATAAAAAATATAACTCAAAGGAAGTCTTCAAAGATGAAAGTGGGTTGTTTTTAGGGGTAGAAGTGGAAATAATGCAAGGAAAAATTCTATGTATAGGGGTTTATGGATCACAACAGAATAAGTCTGGGTATTTCGATAAATTACAGAAAGTAATGGGAGAATATGACTACCAAGAAATTGTGATAATGGGGGATTGGAATGGGGTAATAAACCCTGAGATGGATAGGAAAACAGAAAAGAAAGCCGTACAAAAGAAACTACCAAAAGTGTTTTTCGATCTTACAGAAAAGTTTATTCTTTTAGATGTGTGGAAGTACCTTTATGGGAATACTCAAGAATTTACCTATTACTCTGAAACATACAAATCATGGTCCAGGATAGATATGATCTTTGTATCCAAATTTTTAGCCAAAAATATCCAAAAGATGGAAATCCTACCTAGGTTATTCTCCGATCACAGCCCAGTAACGTTGACATTTAAGGAAAGGAAGTTAGAACATCGATGGATATTGAAGGAAGATCTGTTGAGAGATGAAAAGGTAGTAAAATAAGGTAAGAGTAGAATTAGAGCATTACTTCAAAGAAAATTCAGGAAAGGGAATATCAGAAATATGGGAGGCTGGGAAAGCTGTGGCAGGAGGAATCTTGATTGAACAAGAGATTTATAAAAATAAAAGACAGAAGGAAACTCAACAAAAAATTATGGAAGAGCCTAAGAGGAAAGAGGACGAGCTTAAAGAAAACCCCCAAAACAAAACGGTGAAATATGAAATAAAAGCATTGCAAAAACAAATTACTATACAGAATACAATAGAACTGGAAAAGAAATTAAAATATATAGAGCAAAAATATTATGAGCACTCTAATAAAGCTGGAAAATGGCTATCAAATAAGCTAAAAAAAGAAAGAGAAAAGAACAATTTTGGAAATCAAAGATGGAAATGAAATATATAGACAACAAAATAAAATCGGTATTTCACAAATATTATCAGAAACTATATGAGGAAGATGATTATATGGATTTGGACAAAAATATTAAGAAATATTTGGAGGGAGTAAAAGTACCACAAATTAAAGAGGATCTTAGGACAGAGCTAAATAAACCAATTACAAGAATGGAAGTTATAAATGCAATTCAAAAACTTAAAGTGGGGAAAGCTCCGTGGCCAGATGGCTTTACATCTCAATATTATAAAATTTTCCAGGAAGTACTTGTAAGACCTCTGCAGAAGGTACTGAATGAATTAGACAACGGTGAATGCCCAGCTTCCTGGGGAGAGGCTATGATTAGTCTGATCCCTAAAGAGGGCAAGGACCACCTAGACGTTAAGAACTACAGGCCAATTGGTCTTCTTAATACAAATTATAAAATATTTGCTATAACTCTGGCGGAAAGATTAAAAAAATATTAAAAGAATGGATTCATGAAGATCAAAGTGGCTTTCTCCCAGAAGATCAATTAAAAATAATATGAGAATTGTTCTGAACATTATAGAGTACTATCAGAAATATAATGAGAGAATATTAGGGATGGTATTCCTAGATGTGGAGAAAGCCTTCAACAATATTAAGTGGATATTTATAGATGAAACATTAAAGAAGATAAATATAGGGGACAAATTTGTAAATTGGACAAATATGATATATAAAGATCAATCAGCAAATATAGTAGTAAACGGAGAAAAAACATCCAAAATTAATATTAGAAAAGGGATGAGAGAGGGATGTCCGTTGTCACCTTTGATTTTTCTAATAATGATTGAAATTCTGAACATAAAATAAGACAGGACTCTGAAATAATAGGAATTCAAATAAGAAATCTGTTGTTTAAACTCAGGGCATTTGCAGATGATTTGGTAGTTCTCTTAGATAACCAAGGTCAAAGTATAAAGCGGTTAAAGATGATTTTGCAAGAATATGGAAAAGTGTGGGGTTTCAAAATAAATCCGGAAAAAACATCTATACTAATGAAGAATATGAGCAAACAAGAGGAAATGGAATTGGAAAGGGAATCCCAATTTAAAATAGAAAAATAAAGTATTTGGGAATAAATTTGACTAAAAATAATACTGACCTATACGCCAACAACAACAACAATAATAAAATTTATTTCTATCCTGCCTCTCCACATGGATTGAGGCGGCGAACAACATTAAATACATTAATACATTAAAAACATTAAAAAACATACCCAATCCTCCCCACCCACCAATCCACCTAAAACAACTCCCTAAAACACACAACAATCAATCAACTATTAAAGGAACAGCAAGGCAATTGATGGGAGGCGATGGAAATGCTAGTCTTGGAAGGCCTGTTGGAAGAGATCAGTCTTGACTGTTCTTTTAAAGCAGTCAAGACTGGTAATATGCCGGGTCTCCTTCAGCAGGCCATTCCATAACTTGAGAGCGATAGAAGAGAAGGTCCTCTGGGTAACCACAGCCAACCTAGTTCTGACTGGCTGCAGTAAATTCCTCCCAGAGGGCCTTAATGTGCGGGGCGGATTGTATGGGAGAAGGCGATCCCACAGGTAGGCTGGCCCCAAGCCATGTAGGGCTTTAAAGGTAATGACCAACACCTTGTACTGTGCCCAGAAACTAATAGGCAGCCAATGGAGAGACTTTAGAATTGGTGTTACATGGTCAGTTTTAGGTCTACCAGTGACCAGCCTGGCTGCCATATTCTGAACTAATTGAAGTTTCCGGACTAAGCACATGTGTAGCCCTATGTAGAGTGCATTGCAGAAGTCAAGCTGTGAAGTTACCAGCGTATGTACCAGCCATGTTAGGTGTTCCAGCTCCAGGAAGGGGCGCAGCTGGTGTATCAGCCGAAGCTGATAACAGGCACTCCTAGCCACCGCATCTATTTGAGCTGTCATCTGAAGTGGCGAGTCCAGGAGCACCCCCAAGCTACGAACACAGTCTTTCAGGGGAAGTGTGACCCCATCTAGGACTGGTTGACAGACCTCCATACCTGGGCTAGGGCCCTTAACAGCGAGTACCTCCATCTTATCTGGATTCAGCTTCAGTCTGTTTTTCCTCATCCAGTCCATTACTGCTTCAAGACATTCATTCAGAGGCGAGATGCCACCCTTAGTTGATGCTGTTATCTGAGGCATGGAGAGATATATCTGGGTGTCATCAGTGTACTGATAGCACCTTGCTCTATGCCTCCTGATGATCTCTCCCAGCGGTTTCATGTAGATGTTAAATAGTATTGGGGACAGGACAGCACTGTGAGGGACGCCAGAATTTTCGAGGAGCAACTGTCCCGAAGCATTGCCATCTGGTATCTACCTGAGACATAGGACCGGAACAACTATAAGAAAGTATGGCAGATGGTGAAGGATGATTTGAAAAGATGAACAACTTTGGATATATCTCTATTAGGCAGAATTGCGGTAATAAAGATGAACATCTTGCCAAGAATGATTTTTTTATTTCAAATTTTTCCTATTATAACTAGTGATGTGGTTTTTAAACAGTGGAGAAGCGACCTTTTCAAATTTATTTGGAATGGTAGAAAACCTCGAATAAAGTGGAATAGTTTAAAGGATATTAAAGAAAGAGGAGGTCTGGGAACACCAGGTTTAAAGGATATTAAAGAAAGAGGAGGTCTGGGAACACCAGATTTAAAACTATACTACCATGCATGCTGTATAGAATGGGTGACCACTTGGATTAAGCTAGAAGATGAGAGATTACTAACCTTAGAAGGGGCAGATTTGCCCTTTGGTTGGCACTCATATCTATGGTATGAGAAGGCAAGAATTTAATAACAGAGAATTTAATAACCACTTCATTAGGAAATCTATTTTAAGAGTATGGTTGATGTATAAAAAGAAGATATATCTAAAGTTGCCACTTTGGGTATCTCCACACGAAGCTTTCTATGAGAGAGAGAAACCGCAATTAAATAAGTGGATTGTATATAAGGATATAGTGAAGATCCAGGGGAAGAAATTCAACTGAAAACAAAAGAAGAACTAATAAGTAGCGGACTCTCCACCCATTGGTTATTGTATAGACAATTAGCGGAGAAATTTAAGTTTGATCAAAAAATAATAGGAATAGAAAGCAAAGAGAATGAGCTTGATAAATTATTTAAACCTGGAGTTAAACACTTGATAGCAAAGTTATATAAAACTCTGCTGAATTTAGAACTGAAAAAAGAAATTATTAAGGAGAATATGACAAAATGGGCACAGAACATAAGAAGACCAATACAACTTGAAAGCTGGGAAAATTTGTGGAAAGTAACAACAAGAATATTGAAGAGTGTAACCCTAAAAGAAAATTATTACAAAATCTTCTACAGGTGGTACTACAAATTGCAAAAATGACTAAAACAGATAAAACCAGATGTTGGAAATGTGAGCAGAAAGGAACTTTATTCCACTTATGGTGGACATGTGCAAAAGCTAAAAAGTTTTGGACACAAATACACAATAATATAATATAAATATATAATATAATATAAATACAATAATATAATATAAATACACAATAATAAAATTCTACAAATGGAATTTCCGTTGTATCCAGAAATATACCCATTAAACATGTACGAATGAATAGGAACACTAAAAAAAACCCACTTTGAAAGCTATTAACACATATTATAGTGGCAGCGAGAATGAGCTATGCAAGTAAATGGAAACAAGAGGAGATTCCAGAAGTGGAAGAATGGTTATTAAAAGTATATGACATAAGAGAAATGGATAAATTAACAGCAATGTTATCCCAAAAACCAATGGAGAAAATCAATGAAGATTGGGAACTGATTGTTCCATATTTGACACTTGGTGGGGGGAATTTGGCCACAAGCAGAATAAAGGAATAGGGAGATGTTTATATTCAATACTCAAGATTAGAATTTGGAGGAATGGTTAAGTTGTACAGATTAAAGATATAGAATAAGATGCGTGATTAACAAAAATAATAATAAGAATTTAAGGGAAGAATAGAGAATAGGAATAAGAAACTATTAGAACTTATTAGAAGATATTTTATTAAAGATCTTTTGAAGGAAAGGAAAATAATAAAGAGAAAAGGAAGACCAAGGGAGAGAAAACAGGAAAACAGCAAAATCGATAAACTTTGGGAAAAAAGTGGAGTAATTTGCAAAGAAATATGGTTTTTAAGTCATTGTTGGATGGTAACAACTAAGAAAAAACCAACTAGTATAGAGAAAAGAAAATAAAGGAAGAGTTTTTAAGTTTTAAAAAAAGAAAAGATAGAAGATTAAAGTGGTTTGGGAATTTCAGAAAAGAATTGAGAGAGATTCATTTATGTGGATGCATATTTTAAGGATTATAAGAAGTTGGAGAACCACAGATTGGAATGTATATTTATATAAAACATTACATAGGAATTATTGGAATTTGTGGAAACTTTTATGAGTTTGTGATGATGTTTTGAATGTTTTGAATATATTTGTTGTAAATGATGAGGATGAGGATATTTGTGATGAGAATTAGAATGTAAAATTTTGAAATTTGAATTCTGAATATGTTTGAAGTTTGAATTGTGAATTTTGAATAAAAAGATTTGAACACACTAATGGGAGTGAAAGAAGAACTGCAATTGAACTGTAATTGAAAGGGTAGTTAACAGACTTAACAAATTTTGATTATAATCATGGATTAGCTTCTGGAAGAGAAGTGAAGATTTGGAGAGAAAACTGTTTTTAAATATAATGAATTATTGTTTTAAAGAGTTAACTCTGGCAGATATAGTGATATAACCTAAACTTGTATTCCTTGGGATCCATAGACATTAACTGACTTGTATTTAAAACAAGGGTAACTTCTGAAATAGAAAAACATGGGGAACTTATGAAAATGAAATCAACCTTTGCTAAGGTAACAAAACTTTGGGTGACTGTAATAAGAAAGGGAAACTACGAGATGTGAAAATCAATGGGATTAGCTTCTTGAAGAGAAACGAAGGTGGAAAACACAGTAAACACAAATTTAAGGTTTAAGAACAATAAACTAAGGGGTGTTGATCAAAGAAACTTAGAATGAATTGAGACTGAATAACAATTGATGACTACTGGTGAAATTTGGTGATAAACGATATCTACTGATATTTGAGGACATTGACATTCCTACTTATAGATGCTGTTATGTACATTGAAATGTTGACATTTACTGTCTGATTGATACGTATTGATATATTGATATTAGATATTTGATATTTGGTATATAGATTATCTGATTTATAGATATATAGAAATAAAGAGTGACTGATTGATAGATGACATTGATATTGATATACTGTAACTAAGGAATTTTAAAATGGTTTAAGGACTAAGAATTAATAATATAAAGTGAGTTTGGCTTAAAGGTTATGGCAACAGGACCAAAAAAGACAGTACAACAGCAACTTCACCCTGTAATATTAGAAAGATGGGCTTCAATAGTTTCTAAGATGATGGAGACAACGAAGCTTTTGGAAGAAATCCAGAAGATGAAAACAGAAATGATGGATGAATTAAAAGCAAGAAGAACAGAGATAAAAACCACAAGAACAGAAATTAAACAGGCTCTAAAGAGGGAAGTTGAAAATTTGAATAAAAACTTACAGAAACTTGCAACAGATATAACAACAATAGACACAAAAGTTGAAGAAGTAAGAGAAAAAATAAAAAGTTGGAAGATTTGGTAGAAAAAAATGTAAAAGGAGCAGAAAAAAGACAGAGAGACTATAACAAAGCTGGAAATGAGACAACGGAATAAAAGTTTGAGTTTAAGAGGTTTGGAGGAGCAGAAAAATGAAAATTTACAACAAAGAGTGATAGATATTATAGATCCATATATAGGCCAGAGAAGAGGAAGATTTGACATAGAGATTGAAAAAACATTCAGGGTGGAATCCTCAATTGCAAAGAGAAGGGGGTTCCCATGAGACGTGATGGTTTATTTTACTAGAGAAAAAATTAAGAATTTAATCATGTAGCAAAGTTATAAAGAGAAACTGATAGTGGATGAGGTGGAAATCAAAATATTTAAAGATATACCACTGAGTGTATTGAGACAAAGAAGAGAATATTTTTCCTTGACAAAGAGTCTTCAGAGGAGAGATATAAGATATAGATGAGAATTACCTGAGGGAATCTCCTTTTTTATGAAAACAAGAAAGTAAGGATTACTTTAGTCAAAGAAGCACAAGACTTTCAAGAAGAACATTTTAAGAGAGATAAGATGACAGAAGAAGAGATAAGGAAGAAACCAGAATACCAATCAAGAGAAGCAACACCGGTTGAAGATTCTAGCCAAGCATCAGAAGAAGAGACACAAACGGTAGAAATAGAAGAAAAAAGGGAAGTAGAAAAAAAGAAAATGAAGTTAATCTCCTGGAACGTGCATGGAATAAACTCGCAGGTGACAAGAAGTCAAATCTTCCATTATCTAGAAAGATTAAAAGCTCAAATTATTGTTTTACAAGAAACTCACATAAAGGTCAACCAAGAAAAATATTTGAGAAATAATAAATTAGGAGAATGATTTACATCCTTATACACAAAGAAAAAAAAAGGAATCGTAATCTATGTGAAAAAAGAGATCCAAGCTAAAGAAATCTTTAAAGATAAAGAACAGTGAATTTTGGGAACTGAGATTCAAAAAAATGGGGAAAAAATTATGATAATAGGAATTTATGTGCCAAATGAGAACAAAGCAGAATTTTATTTAAAAACTTTTAAACAACCTGCAAGCATATGAATATGAAGAATGGATTTTAATAGAGATTGGAATGGAGTCCAAGATGTAAAATTGGATAAAACAATGGTGAAAGGGAAAGAGCAAAAAGAAAAAAAAGGTAAATTACCCCCAAAAGTTTTTGAATTATGTGAAGATTTGGCTGTAATGGATGCTTGGAGATATAATCACCCAAATACCAAAGACACATTCTTCTCAGATCCACATCAAACTTGGTTCATATCAATATGATCTTAATTGTCAAAAACTCTATTAGCAGAAGTACAACAGACAGAAATTTTACCCAAAGTAATATCAGACCACCGTCCGATGATGTTACAGATGAGAGACAAAATTAAACAGTTTCAATGACAACTTAATGATAGCCTATTGAATTATGAAGACATTATAAAAAAAAAGCTAAAGAGACATTGGATAGATGTTTTAAAGAAAATACAAGACAAGAGACTCAGGTGAAAACAGTTTGGGTCTCGTCTAAAGCAGTGATGACAGGATTTTTTTATCCAACAACGATGATTAAAAAATAAGAAAAGAGATGAAAAATACCAGATTTTATTGAAAAAACTGCAAGATAAATAAAAAGAATTTAAGGAAAATCCACTCAAAGAAGCTATACAATTGGATATTTAAAAATACAGAAAGAAATAGCAGTATTAACAAAAAAAGAGACAGAGGGAAAAAATGAAATATATGAAACAAACAGAATTTGAGCAAGCAACCAAAAATGGGAAGTGACTGGCTTACAAGATAAAAAAGAAGAAAGAAAAGAATGTGATTGCAGAAATAAGAGACGGGAAGAAACTGCTTACTCAACAGAAGAAAATTAAACAGACATTTGGGAAGTATTTTTTTGAATTTATTTCAAGGAAAATGAGTCTCGGCAACAAGAAAGAGACATAATAAAATATTTAAAGGATATGAAATTATGGGAAATAGCGGACCAAGCTCAAAAACAACTGAATGAACCTATTACATGTAAGATATTGGAAGAAGTCATCAAAGATTTGAAAGTAGACAAAGCTCCAGGACCGGAAGTCTGCATTGTGCTGTGGTGTTTCGGGAAGATCATATTGTACAACAAGCAACACAGAGGCTTAAACCCCATTCAATTCCCCATGCCCATTGATTGCCACATTGAAAGTGGTAGCCTCACTCATAGAGCACAAGAGGCCTTTTGGTCCTAACTGGATATTGTCTGCCTGGTGACACAGCATGGTTCACTTGAGGGCTGTACATTGCAGCTGTGATTTCTGGGATAGAAGGACTTTTCTGCATCACTCTCCATCTGATGAGAAATCTGCAGTATATTTGGAGATAAAAGTGAGAAATGATCATTCATATATTAACTATTTATTTCATGAAAGGTATTTACAGCACTATCTTACACATCTTCATTCTGGTGTAAGTGCCAATTCGTTGTCCTTTTGGATTTTCTGTTGAAAAGCAATAGGCCCCAAATGTTAGGTGGCTGTAAGTTCATAAAACAATGGGCAGGTTCCAGGGGGTGGTCATAGGGGGAACACCAGAGAATACCCCACAAACTAGATACCAAAACCAGGAGTGACCAGAAATCCACTTCCAGTTTCATAAAAAGAAAACTTTTTGGGAGATAATAATACAATGCACTAGGAGTTGTGGTTGTATTTATGTACCTTCAAGTAGACAACCCTATCTGAGGGTTTGTATTGTTGTTGTCATTGTGTGGCTTCATTTCCAACCTATGTCTACCCTAAAACAAACCTATCAAAGTTTTATTAGCATGATTTGTTCAGAGAGGATTTTGCCATTGCCTTCTTCTGAGGCACAGAGAGTGTGATCTGCCCAAGGTTGCCTAGTGGATTTCCATGGCCAAGTGGGAATTTGAACCTTGGTCTCCAGAGTCCCACTACAACACTCAAACCACTACACTATGCTGGTTTCATAGCTGAATGGTTATTTGAACCCTGGTTTCCTAGCTTCCTAGAGTCCAGCTGTTATCGTGGTTATGATATGTCTGGTGAGAGCACTAGATATCCTTTTGATAGCTAATAATTTGGCCTTTACTTGACCTTTCTCTGCCACCCTACCCCACGTGTTTGCAGAGGTCAAACACGTATTGGACAAGCACGTATTGGGCGTGGCCGTTAACGGTTGTACATTCCAAAACCACATTCAGGCAGGCAACTTAAGCCTCTCCGATGCTTTAGGGAAAAACTTCCCTGCAAACCGGCTTTGCTCAGCGCATATCTTTACAAAGCCGCATGGCCAAGAGCCGAGCCATTCCTTTATGTTGGGCCATCAGTGTACTGGTCATACTATTGTCATCCAGCGCTAAGCTCATCATGCAAAACTTGACCTTTTCCAACTCCTTTGTCCAGCTCCAAATTTCCTTTGTTCTCACCAGGCATAGCATAGCCTGTAGGTAAAATCCACCCTATAAAAAGTCCTCACTTTTGGGACTACCTTGGAACACTCTGGACTTCCATCCCGCCTTCCTGCCGGTTTGTCCAGTGAACTCCCCTCAGCGAACCGCGCTGAGCTTCCATCCCTGCAACCTCATCTTCTCTCCAGGACTACGAGACCAGGTGTCATATTACCCATTCCCCCAAAGCTCTCCATTTCTATTTCTCAGTTAGTTAGTGTATGTTGTGTCTTTCGTGTTTCTTGTCTTCAATAAAATATTATTTGTTACTTTAAAGCCTTGTCTAGCCGCTCTCTGACCTGATGCTGTATACATAGGGTGAAAGATCCTAGCTGAAGTTACCCTGCCTCTCGTTAGCTTAAGAGAGTGCTCGAGCTTAATTTCCCCATCTTGTGTTTTTATTTGGTTATTTGGGCGCCCCTCCCGGGACTCCCAATGTACAGGGTAACACAACAATCAGGAACATTACACACTGACTCAATGGGGTGGTGTATTTGAAAAGAAGAAATATAGCTGCGGAAAGAGTAGCAATTTTTCTTTTTTCTGTCCCCTTTTTTTTCTCCCAGGCAGAGCATCTGCAGTCCTCCCAAAAGGTCATTACTCACCTCTGATTTACTGCCTCTGACAACAGGTTGTCCCCCTCCACCGAGTTTTTCCACACTTCTCCCACCACATCCTCACCCATTCCTTGCCCTCACCTGGATTGGGCTGCCCTCTCCTGGAAGATGTCTGTGCAGAAAATGACAAGGATGGGGCTGACACAGCTGTGGGTATAGCTGAGGCAAATAGATGCCTGGTAGAGATAGTAGAAGGTTGAAGAGGGTGTGGCTGTCAGGTTGACCAGCTGCAAAACATGGTAGGGAGTCCAGCAGACAAAAAACGTTGCAATGATTGTGAGTGCCATGCGGGTCATTTTCCAGCTGCAGGCAGATGCCTTGCAATGGACATGGCACATGGCATGGAAAAGGTGGTGCACAGTCAGTGAATACAGTACTGTAATCACCAGCAAAGGCAGTAAAAAGGCCAGTAATGACTGGTAGAGGGTGTACCAGTACATGCTGTGTGGACTTGGTAAGTCAATGATCTCAGTCTTGTTGTCCCAGTGTATTCGAGCATAGAGCATAGCTAGTGTAGCTAGAACAAAGCTTCCAACCCATACACCAATATTGATCAGAGCAGTGCAGTGCAAGGTCCATTTTTGGCCAATAGTGGATGAGTACACCTCTGCCACATAGCTAGAGAGAAACACATCAGAGTCAGCCACGGCTCCCTAAAACTGATCAGTCTTGGCGGACTGGTGGCCACATTTGGAATTCTGATGTTGTGGATGCTATCACAAATTGGGGTTACCTATTCAAAAAGCAGTTGCCAAGGTCATTGCAGCCACTCACACACACACAAAAAAAACCATTTCCCAGAAAGGCTAAATGGTAAAACTAAGAGACAATTTGCCCAAAAACCCGACCAAAAGAAAATAAGGATTTGAGCTCCAGAACAATAACAGCACTATTTTGAATCCACAGTTTTCATACCAACAGGACAACAGAAGGCAAGACTATTACTTCCCCAAATCTCCTGCAGAGTGAATACATGCAGCCAAATGGGAAACAGGAAAATCACCTCAGTCACATACAAGAATCACATAACACACATAGCTAATACACAAGAACTTTTTCTTTCTCTGAGTCAGTCTTCCAAACACACATTCCCTTCTGAGTCACCACTAAACTTTTTATTAGGGTTATCACACCATCCTTCTGTTCCTGAACATATTCTCTTTTTCAGAGCTAAAATTTCTGTCAAGGTGGATTTTTTAAAATGTCCAGGTTTTCATACGAAGTTGGGATTGGAGGACATGAGTAGATAGCAGAGCTCTGCGGAGGAAGAAGAGAGACACACAAGGATAAAGCAGAGTGAGGGAAACCCCCAAACAGCCAAACTCAGTATTATTTGTGAAAATTTGAGCACTCTTCATGTTAGAATTAATTAAACATGGAAAATTAAGGCCCTTTTCACATGCAGTTTCTGTTGCGAGAGGGCCCATTGAGCATCGCATGAATGGGAGCGTCGGTCCGTACGATGCACTCCCATTCACGCAACGCTCAGGCGCCTAAAGCGGGCCGCGGGCGAATTTTTTTATTTTCGGCTGGGAGCCGAAAATACTGCACAGTCGCACAATGCTCCCGGGGGCCTCGCGCACTTACCTGCTGTGTGGTGCGTGAGATGAGCGGGCCAGTCGTGCTTCCTCCCCCAGTGCAACCTACAGCTCCCAGGCTGTGCTGTGGAAGGAAGGGGCGGGGCACTAGCGCGACGCTCGCGCGACCAGGGAGCCAGCTGCAGGAGAACAGAGGAGTGATGCGAGTGCCTCGCGCAAGAGGCTGCTTGCGTGAACGCCTGCCCCCTCCGCGAGCAGGTAACGTGCGGAAAGGGCCAAACACTCTCAGCCCCAGAAGACCCTGTGATAGGTTTGCCTTAGGATCACCATAAGTTGGAAACAACGTGAAGGCACACAGCAGCAACAACATACTTCACAACCAGAAATGATCCATGCACTTGAGGAAAAGACAGATTAGATAACATGAGTGTACATAATGACGTGTCTTCAGGTTAAGTCACTCAATTCTGCATAGTCACTGAATCAACACCTGGGTCCAAGTGCACATCCATAAAGTAATAAACAAGCCTTCTGTCTGCCTTTATGCTCCACATAGATGGCTTGGAAATGATGTGCCCATTTCACACAACTCAATGGAGAGTGTATCTCTCTTTCTCTTTGGCTACCAACTATGTCTACCAGCTGGAATGATAGGAATGTTTTTTGACTCAGCAGGAAGAAGGCTGCCATGAAGTCTCCTTTGGTGGTGGGGAGGATTCCTGAAGGTGCAAGAATCACAAAAAAGTACAAGTCTTTATAATTATGGGAGGAGATGACATCACTTGGTCTTTCCTGGAGCTGGATGGGACCAGTTCTCCCACTCCACTTTACACAGTTCACAGCTGTGTGGCTAACAGGCCACACTTGTCAATATACACACAAGTGGTTGCAGGCTGTGGACATATCACATACCCTGAGCCATCAGAGACAATAAAATGTGTTGCCAATTACATATGATGCCAATTAAGTATGGTGCCCATCCAAACCATACTAATATCAGGGACCCACAAGCAACGCCTTACAGCGCTATAACAGTCTAGTGCAGAAATGGCTCCTCTCTTGCCTGTGTTTATTTGCCTCTGAAGCATCATTCTCCTCCCACTCTGTTATTTATGCCTCCATTCATTGATTTTTTTTTAACTTTTAACCCACCCCATATCCAAGAGCATTACTTCATCACCTCAACCCCTTAGAGTTTAGAGAAGTTACTTAGTCAAGAGTTCAGCCCTCAGCCAGCATGGCCTTGGGGTTTCTGGGGGACCAAAATAATAACTTTTGCGAGCTCTGCTTCATCATCACCCCCCACACACACCAGTGTTACCACTTCCCCCATTTTTAAACATATTTATTCAAGTTCAGGTGAAATGAATAGCATATATGTAGGACAACAGAGGAAGAAAAGGAAGTTTTTCCTACTGTGTGGATCCTTGAGACTTGCTGGAAGAGGTCATCCAGTCCAGTACACAGGCTTCTTCCCAGTAGCCCAGGCTCTGCTATGTGGTGCCTACTACAGCTTAGAATCTTAAGAGATGCAAGGCACCACAAGGGCCATCTAGTCCAGCCCCCATGCAGGAATACACAGCTACAGCAATCCTGAAGGATGACCATCCAATGTCTGTTTAAAAATCTCAAAACAGGGGCATCCACACCCCTCCCTTCAACACAGCAGTCTATTCCACTTTTGAACAGCTCTTACAGTCGAGAAGTTCTTTGCAGTATTTAGACTGAATCTCTTTTCTTGTAATTTGAAACCATTGGTTCATGATACAGCCTTTGGAGCAGCAGAAAATAAGCTGGCTCTATTTTCTAAAAGCTAAATATCAAGGTAGGAGAAATTTCCTATTATAGTTGTAATGGCAGATTTCAACTATCTTGATATTTGTTAGCAGCCAGACCCTGTCAAGAGTGTCAGGTACAACTATTTTCTCACCTACCTTGCAGACAATTTCATAGTCCAGAAGGTGGAGGAGGAAACAATGGGGACAGCTATTTTAGATCTGATCCTAACCAACCATGGTGACTTGGTTACTGGGGTGGAGGTGGTGGGATCCTTAGGTGGAAGTGACCATATTTTCCTGGAGTTTATTATACAGCATAAAGGAGAAGCTAAACATAGTCAGACATGCATTCTAGATTTTAAGAAAATTGATTTCAGTAAACTAAGGGAAATAATGGGAGTGATCCCATGGTCAGGAATACTTTTTTTTTTTTTAGTTTTTTTCTGAGTTTTATCAGCATTTTTTATCTAAAATTGTAAATAGGAAAAAAACAAAATGAAAACAAAATAAAATTAGAGGAAGAGACGTATTATAGAGATGGGAGGAAAACACCCCTTCTAACATGGGGAAAATGGCATATCTGGATTGACAATCCCTTCTTAAGAATAAGCAGAAGAGAATTTGAACCTGATGTTGGATGGGATTTGGATACACCATCCCCACAGGGGGCCAGATATTAAGGAGGAAAGATAGAGAAAATGCCCTATTGGTCAAATTGATTAGTGTGATATGGTCCCAGTCTCCCCATTTTAGGGAGAAGGGGGTAGGAAGGAGGAAACCCAGTATATAGATCTGCCAATAAAATATTTAATAAATTCATGATCAGGAATACTAAAGGAGAAAGGAGTTCAAGATGGATGTCAGTTTCTTAGAAGTGAGATATTGAAAGCGCAATTTCTAACAGTTCAAATGAGGAGGAAAAATCCCACATCTAAAGAACGTGGGATGGATATCTAAAGAACTTTCCACAGAGCTAGGATTTAAAAGGGACATGTGTTACCGCAGTTGCTAGCCCGGATTTGTGGGATATTAAATATCACTTTGATATCAATAATTTGGCCTTCTTTACCTATTCCTCTCCACGTGCTGCGAGGCCCCCGGACAAGCTCGCAGACAGGCACGGCCGCTAATCGCTGTAATATTCCACACAAATACAGGCAGGCCAGAAATAGCCATCCCGCCGCTTCAGGAGACCTCAAGGCAAGTACCTTATTATGTATGCACGCTAGTTACAAAGAAATCCCTGCCCTGAGCAGGCAGCTTGATTAGATGAATACTCATCTGTCAAGCATTTGCATAGTGGCTACTCTATTGACAATTTGGATTTAACTCAATCATGCTAAATTCTGGTATCATTCATCTATATATACATTCATAAAAAAAAAGCAGCAAAGCATATTTACGAAATGTTACCTACTCACATCCTAAACATTCCCTTGTGCGCAATTAACTTTATAATACAGAAATTTCCTAATATTTATTCTTTGACTCTATCATGATGTAGATTTTGGGCCCACTTAATCATTGAAGGTTTAACAATTTTGTCTTCTAAATGTCGTGATAATAAATATTTGTAAAGTTGGGAAATCTTTTGTTTCGTATTGGTGAAAAAAACTGTTTCGAGCTGAGTGTATTTCTTTTGGATAGCAAAACCTTCTAATTTTAAATCCATCTTGAATCTTTCTTTTAGCTGTAAATATGGGAGCCAATTCAATTCTTTACCTTGTTGAGCCAGCTCTTCCCGAGTCTTCATTCTTACCTCTTGGTTTTGTATAATTATCAAATCTTCATATTTAAGCCAGCTCTTTTTATTATCAACCCATTGGCCAAAAAAAACCTCCTATGGGGAGATCCAAAGCGGAATTTTGTTAAACGTCTTTCTTTTAATAGATAGCCAAATTTTTAACAGAGATTTTCTTACATAATGATTCGTAAATTCTTTATCAATTTTTGCTTTCTCATACCATAAGTAAGCGTGAAATCCGAATCTTGCCTTCAATTTCCAACTTTCTGGCATCACTCAGCCTAATCCAGTCTTGTATCCACATCAGGGCGTTCGCATAATAATATAGCTATAAATCTGGTAACCCAAATCCACCTTTCAATTTTTCCTCAGATAACAACTTCCATCTAATTCTAGGCTTTTTGCCTCTTTCTTCCATAATTGAAAGGGCTTTTCATTCGTTATAATGGGCAAATTTTGAAATAAGAAATTTAATTTTGGTAATACATTCATCTTTATCGTAGCAATACGCCCTAACAGCAATAGGTTCAAGTTCTCCCAAGACTTTAGATCAGCAATAATTTCCTTCCATCGTTTAGCATAATTATTATCAAATAAGTCCTTGTTACTATCAGTAAACCAGATTCCCAAATATTTGACTTTCTTTGCTATTTTAATACCCGTTACTTTTTCTAACTCTTGTACCTCTCTCTTATTCATATTCTTCACCAACATATTGGATTTACTATAACTGATTTTAAGACCAACCACTTCCCCAAATTGTTGGAGCTCTGCAATCAAATGTTTGGCCCCTTTATTAGGCTCTTCCAAAAAGAATATCAAGTCGTCGGCATATGCTCGAAGTTTATATTCCTGATGTTTAATTTTAATGCGTTTTATCTCGGAATTATTCCAAATTCTATTATTAAGTACTTCCAAAGCTGTAATAAAAAGCAGTGGTGATAAAGGACACCCCTGTCTTGTATCTTGAGTAATACTAAATGATGAGGTCAGCTCTCCATTAATTATCAATTTTGCGGTCTGTTCCTTATAAATTTCTTTGATCCAATTTACAAACGTTTGGCCGCAATCCATATTGTTCAATGTCTCAGTCATAAAGGCCCATTTTAGCTTATCGAAAGCTTTTTCCGCGTCTATAAACAATGAAGCCAATTTCTTTTCATTTCTTCTTTCGAAATATTCTATCATGTTTAATAAAATCCTTGTATTGCTTCTTAAATGATGATTAGGCAGAAAACCATTTTGATCCGTATGTATCTTCTGTTGCAGAATTTTCTTTAGTCTTTCCGCCAATATAGACGCAAAGATTTTATAATCTGTATTTAATAATGAGATAGGCCTATAATTTTCAACTTGTTCTGGATCTTTTCCCTCTTTTGGAATCAAGGCTATGTTTGCTTGTCGCCACGTTCCTGGCACCCAGTCCTTCTCAATTGATCATCCTGACAAAGGGATCTACCAGTTGAGATGCAAAGAGTTTATAAAACTTAGCAGTATATCCGTCAGGTCCCGGGGCTTTGGCAATTTTTAATTTCTTTATAGCCTCTAATACCTCAGAGGCCAAAACCGGTTTATTTAAACTTTCTTTCTGCTCTTCCGTTAGCCTCATGTCATTTTGCTTCTCCAGATATTTTTTAGCTTTTATTTCTTCAGTTTTAACTGATGCATCACATCTATACAACTGGGAGAAATACCTCAGGAACAATTTTTTAATCCGCTGTTGATCTGTAATTTCTCTCTGCCCTCTCTTCAATTTAATTATTCTCTTTTTCTCTCTTTCCTTTCTCAGTTTGTAGACCAGCCATTTTCCTGGCTTATTTGAGAATTCAAAGTGCTTCATACGACAAAATTTCATTTTCTTTTCAACTTCATCCATCTGCATCTTGTAATAATTCATCCATCTTGATCTTGTAATAATTTTATCTCTATTTTCAACTTATTACTTGTTATGTCTTGCCGGAATTAAGATTCCTTTTCTTTTAATTTTTGTAATAAGTTCTCCAATTGTTTTTCCTTCTTATTCTTTCTTACCACTCCCATTTGAATCAGGTGTCCTCTTATCACCGCCTTACCAGCATCCCAGATCGTTCTCATCGGAATATCTTGATTTACATTTTCTTCAAAATATCTGCGGATAGCTTCTTGCAGCTTCTCCATATTATGTTCATCTAACAGAAGATTTTCATTAAGTCTCCAATTGTACTCCTTCTTTTTACCGTATCTGAAATGTAATAAGATTGGGTTATGATCCAAGGACACCTTTGGTAAAATCTCTATATCTTTTATAAATGAATGTAAAGTCTTGGATATGAAAAACATGTCAATTCTAGACACGGACTTATGACTGTCCGAGTAGAAAGTATAACCCTTTTCCGCACCATGTTTTAAAGTCCATACATCAATCAAGGTTAATTCGTCAATCATTTTGAAGAAGGCCTGTGGAAGTCTTCCCTGATTCTTCTTTATTGGTTTTAAGGAACATCTGTCTCTCATAGGGCACAAGACCCCGTTCATATCCCCAAAAACAATAAGGTTCTCTTGATGATTCTCTGATGCGTACTCCAACAACTTTTCCTTAACTTTCAAGTAGAATCTTTCCTTATTGTCAGTAGAGGAGTATATTCCAACACATAAAAATGTTCGATTCTGTATGTTAATTTTTACACCCAAATAATGCCCTGCCAGATCCGAGAAAACTTCTTGCGCATCTATATTATTACTAACATACATCACTACTCCTCTTTTCTTCTTGTGCCATGCTGCTGTAAAACATTGCCCCAATCTTGGGTTCTTAAGATATTTAACATCTTTAGCGGCAATTCAAGTCTCTTGCATACAGATGATATCGAGCTTCAGTTTCTCCAAATGATGCATTTATATTGGGAATTAAGTCCTTTGATGTTCCATGATATTATTTTTAACGTCATTTTTTCCGCCTTAATTGTCTTCTTGTAGTTCTATTTCCGTCTCAATCTGGTCTTCACCTTCTTCTTTTCCGCCTCCTTCTATTCCTTCTTGATCTCCCAAATGATCGGATCCTTCAGATATCCCATCTTCTCCAACTTCCTCCCCCACAGCTCCTTCGAGATCTTCCTGTTCATCCGCTCCTTGAGCAGCTTCTTGATTCCTCTTTTTGGAGAGTCTGTCCGGTTTTCCAAATTCCTTTCTTAAACTGTGAACTATTTCTTTGGCTTTTTCCAAACTGTTAACTCTATATTGCTGCTGCTGGTATGTAAAAAAGACTCCTTCATATCTATTCCAAGTATACGCCACATTGTTCTTTAGCAGAAGTTGAGTTAAGAATCTATACTCTTGCCTTTTCTTCAGGACTTGCGCGGGAATATCTTTATAGATCTTGAGTTCCTGAGAATCAACGATTAATTTTTCCTGGTAACTCCTTTGCAAAACGAGTTCTTTCATTCTCAGGTTTGTAAAGCAAATAATAAAATCCCGCGGTTGATTTCTTTCTTTTGCCACCTTAGAGTTCACTCTAAATATTTTCTCTATGCTTGCATGCATTCTTTCTTCTGGTATTTGTGTGTACTCTATTAATGCATTAGTAATTTTATCGTAGATATCCTCCGACTGTCTTTCTCTTAGACCCCTAATTTTCAAACAACGATCTCTATATCTCATTTCAGATCTATCAAGTCTTCTTTCTTCAACTTTCTGTCTCTCTTTAACTTGCCGAACAGACTCTTCTATTTGACCAGTTCTCTCCTGTATCATTACCATATCTTTTTTAAGATCTGAGACCTCCTTCAAAATCAAGTTCATTTTCCCCCCCAATCTGTCTATTTCTTTCTTTATTTCAGCTTTCAACTCCGTTCTTACCTCCTTCATATCTTGGCTTATCTCTTGACGCAATTCTGATCTTGATTTACGAATTTCTTGCAAGATAAGTTTAGTATCCATTGAGGCCTCTGTTGCATCCGTTGAAGCCCTTCTTTGAGGGATAGGTTGATTCGCTGCTTGCTTCATTGTTGCTTTCCTTGTGCCAGAAGCCATGTCCTACCCCTTTATCTCAGTATTATTACAGTTATATTACAGTCATACAATATGAAATAGGAATTATTCCAACCTTAAAGTCTATATTCACTCTATCTTATATTAATTTCAAAAATTTCAGTTTCAATTTCAATTTCAATATTTTTAAATATCTTATCTTTTCTAATGTCAATAACCAAAGCTAAAATTAATTATATTGCCTATATTACAATAGCCTACAGTAGTTCTATAAATATCAATTGCTTACAGTAGTTCTAATAAATTTATATCAAAGCCTGCTTTTTTAAAACCTACCAGCAGGTGTCACTGTTAATCTACCTTTCTCTGTTAACTGGCTTTTCTGTAGTAATGTTTCTTGAAGAACACAGCTGTTACTTATAGGTAATCAAAATCAGACTGTTCCAGCTCCCCAGGTCACCACATTAGAGATAGCACTGATTGCCAGCAGCACTCAGAAATTATAACAGTTAAATTATTACACTTAAAGTTATTTATGTACTACAGAATGTTCCCAAAAAGGAAAAAAGTCCCCCCCAAAAAAAAGAGAGAGAGAGAAATTATTACACACTTAATACCTATAACCTTTTAAATTTTAAACTTTAAGCTTCAACTGCGGTTACCAAAGAAAAAGACTCTGTTCACGTATTGCAGCTTTGCAACTTCTTCTTTTCTCCTGTTCTCCTGTTCCGGATCTCAGCCAATTGTCAGGCTATCGTCGATGTTTTATTTCCATCTCTGTCTATTATCTCTGTCCATTGAATCTCTCTATGCTCGCCCTTCCTTTTAAACTTTACTGTCCTTGAAGTCCTTAGTATCCTTTTAGTGTCCTTAATGTCCTTTTAATGTCCTTTTAATGTCCTTTTAGTACGTTTATCACTGAGCCTGCCTCATACTTAGATTCACAAGTCCCACCTTTTAAATTTTAAAGTCAAGTATACTTTCTTTTAAACAATCAAGCCAGTTCAATCCTTTCAGTCCTTTCATCCGATTTCCCCACTTCTGTATCAAACACACACACCAACAAGTCTATTCTCTTAATCCGTTGTTTCCCATTAGAGCCAGAAGGGGGGAAAAGAATCAAACATCAAAGTCACAGAAGTAAAAAAAAAAAAAACATGAAAAAGAAGTAAAGAGAAAAGGGTCCAATCGGAAACTTCAGAACTTGTCGTCTTCAATGTAAAAATAAACAAAGAAAAACTCGCAGTCAAAGTCAAATTACTATTAAAGCTGTCATTTGTCGTCTTTGTATCTCATCTTAGCAGATATATCCCCAGATAATTATCTGTAATGGAGGACCACCTGGATCTCTCGCTCTTCTAGCGTGCAACAATGTCCATATTCTGATGAAATTACAACCCAAATTAGATGTGGATATGAGCAGGAAAGCTTACTATTTTGATCCTTTTTTAGATCCTTAAAAGGTCTGGCTTTGCTAAATGGAGTGTTTTAGCTCCAGGCAGCGAGTGGTAGTGGACGTTCTTCGATCCTCCAGCCGATCTGCTTACCCTGCCTCTTCGCCCCTCCGGGCATGCAGGTCGGCGGCAATCCAGATCTCCTTCAAATCCCTCAGGTCTCCCTTTACCAGGGGAGCACTCGTCCAGGCAACCCCGAAGTGGCAGACCTGTAATCCCAATTGGAAAAACGCTTCCCACCTCAGGTTTGATGATGAATTCCAGCCTGGAATTCCCACTCACAGCGGCAGCCTAGAGAGCGCACTAGCTCTAGGCGTCCATGCGCTCCGCCATTAGATCAGTCGTCCAATCATGCTAAATTCTGACCTTTCGGAAGCTTTGTCTCCAGCCCAAAACTCATTGTTTTCCCCAAGTACAGACTAGCCTACAGCCACATTTCCCCCTATAAGAACCCCTGACTTTGAGAGCTTCCTCGGATCACTCCTGATTTCCATCCTGCCTTGCTGCTGCTTTGCTTGGTGGGCCTCCCCCTCAGTCCCATGTACTGAGAAACTTCATCTCTACAAACCTCTGCTGTAGACTACCCAGGCTTCAGGACAGGTGTAGTATTAACCAGACCAACAACTTCCTCTAAAAATCCCTCTATCCCACTCCAACCTTTATTTCTAAGTAAAAGTTGAAAGGCTATTAAAATATTAGTTCCCCTTTGATAGACTTTGATTAATAACTTACATTGGAGGCATGGGATTATTAATGTTTTAAAAATACTAGACTGAGAAATTAATTCAGGCAAAATAGTTCCAGATGCCATCTCCTGGAAATTAGTGCAATGGATTGTGAGAAAAGTACCTAATGTTATCTAATGTTATCTTTTACCTAATGTTATCCTATTTTGACAGATAACCACTCCGAGGTAGTGTCTCTGAATTGCTTCTTGCTAAATAAATAAATAAAATGGATTCTCACTTTGAAAAAGAGGATGTGCTTGCATACTTTTTGGACTTTGGGATGGAATTTAGGGATTTTAAGTGAACAGAATGATGAGAGAATGCAAGAAATTATATCTATAACTGGAGAGCATTTGGATGCTATTGCAGAACAAAACAATGGAAAAGCTGTTATAGAAGAGACGTTGAGAAATTTTAGAAAGATAGGGGTAGATAAAAAAAAATTTAAAAATTCAAATTGTAAATGTAAAAGTATTGGGAATATTTTTTTCTCATCTGGAATTGCTGGATGATAGTGGGCTATCTGAGTGAGATTTAAATTGAAAAGTTTTTTTTATGATACCAGATGAAATAATTTTAAGATTCTGAAACTATACAAAGGAAATGAAGTACAAAAGGATAGATGAATACTGAAGACAGATGAATACAAGGTTATTCTATATTTGTGAGGATTATATATCTATATACACACTATGCAGTAACTTTTTCTTTTCCTAAAGGGGAATATAAAAGCTTATCCACATGATTAATGAAGAATATAAATAGATTTTTTGGTTGAATATTAAAAAGAATGAACACTACTTGATGATAATAGGTTTTATTTTATACTATTAAACTTTAAATTGCAAATCTAACATTTATATTTTCATATCAGAAGTGTTAAATTGGAATCAAATGATGTATATTGGTTGTTGCTTCGGAAGGTTATATTCTATATAGATTATTAGATTAGATTATAGATTATTTGTACCTTTTGAAGGTTAGTATTATCTTTTGATGATTGATAAATTACTAAGTAAATACTGTATATAGTCAAGATGATAAGTGATTATACTACTATATTACTATATAAATGATTATTACTAACTACGTATGTAGGAGAACAATTATAGAATCATAGAGTTGGAAGAGACCCCAGGGGCCATTGAGTCCAACCCCCTGCTATGCAGGAACACACATCAAAGCATTCCCAACAGATAGTCATCCAGCCTCTGCTTAAAAATCTCCAAAGAAGGAGACTCAACCACACTCCAAGGCAACATATTCCACTGCCAGACAGCTCTGACCGTCAGAAAGTTCTTCCTGAGGTTCAGGTGGAATCTCCTTTCCTGCAGCTTGAATCCATTGCTCCTTGTCCTAGTCTCTGGAGCAGCAGAGAACAAGCCGCTCCCTTCTCAACATGACATCCCTTCAATTATTTAAACATGTCTATCATATCCTCTCTTAACCTTCTCTTCTGCAGACTAAACAAACCCAGCTCCCTAAGGCGTTCTTCATAGGACATGGCTTCCAGATCCTTCACCATTTTGGTCGCCCTTCTCTGGACACATTCCAGCTTGTTAATATCCTTTTTGAATTGAGGTGCCCAGAACTGGACACAGTATTCCAAATGAGGCCTAACCAACGCAGAATAGAGTGGTACCATCATCTCCCTTGATCTAGACACCATACTGCTATTGATGCAACCAAGAATCGCGTTGGCTTTCTTGGCTGCCGCATCAACTGCTGACTCAGGTTCAAGACTCCTAGATCCCTTTCACACATACTGCTATGATATGATATGATAATGATGATGATGATGATGATAAACGATTGGCAATAAGTAATGGTTGTAGTATAAAATGAAGGAATCAATGGTTAGGTATAATTGTTTGAGTAATGCGAGCTGTTTGCAACAAGGCAGGAACCAATTAGTTATTTGTAGTTTTGTTATGTATTTTTATTTTTACTTCTCTTTTGTATTGTCTGTGATTTCTTTTGTTGTATTTGTATGTTCTTCTTTAATAAATATTTTTTTAAAGGAATACCTGGCTATTCTAAATGAATTCAAGTCTCCAGGGCCAAATGAACTACATCCAAGGGTATCAAAAGAATGACAAAAGTAATTTCAAAACACTTGGCAACAATCTTTCAGAATTCCTGGAGAAAGGAAGAAGTCCCAGCAAACTGGAGGAGAGTAAATATTGTTCCCATCTTCAAAAAGGGCAAAAAGCGGACTCAAACAATTAGCACCCAGCCTGACATCAACACTAGGGAAGATTCTAGAGCAAACCATTAAACAGACAGTCTGTAAGCACTTAGAAAGGAATGCTGTGATCATTAAATGTCAATATGGGTTTCTCAAAAACAAGTCATGCCAAACTAATCTTCTCTCTCTCTCTCTTTCTCTATTTTATTTTTATTTTTTTGATAGAGTTACTATCTTGGTAATGGAAGGAATGCTGTGGATATAACATATCTTGACTTAAGTAAGACTTTTGACAAGGTCCTCCATGATATTCTTGCAAACAAACTAGTAAAACGTACCCTAGACAATGCTGCTGTTAGGTGGATTTGTAACTGGCTGATCGTCCGAACTCAAAGAGTGCTCAACAATGGCTCCTCTTCATCTTGGAGAGAAGTGACAAGCGGGGTGCTACAGTGTTCTGTCCTGGGTCCAGTGCTATTCAACATCTTTATCAACGATTTGGATGAGGGAATAGAGGGCATTCTTATCAAATTTGCAGATGACACCAAATTAGGAGGGTAGCTAACACCTCAGAGGACAGGATCAGAATGACCTTGACGGATTAGAAAGCTGGACCAAAACTAACAAAATAAATTGCAACAAGAGTATAAGATGTATAAGATGGGTGACACCTTGCTTGATCACAGTATATATGAAAAGGATCTAGGAGTCTTAGTAGACAACAAGCAGACCATGAGTCAGCAGTTTGATCCAGCAGCGAAATAAGGCAATGTGATTCTGGACTGCATCAACAGGAGCATAGTGTCTAGGTCAAGGGAAGTAATAGTGACACTCCGTTCTGCTTTGGTCAGACCCCACCTGGAATCCTGTGTCCAGTTCTGGGCACTACAATTCAAGAAGGATATTGACAAACTGGAATGTGTCCAGAAGAGGGCCACCAAGATGGTAGAAGGACTAGAAACCATGCTTTATGAGGAGCAGCTTAGCGAGCTGGGTATATTTAACTTAGAGAAGGTTGTGATGCAACATGATAACTATGTATAAATATTTGAAAGGATGTAATATGGAGGATGGAGCAAGCTTGTTTTCCACTGCTTCAGAGACTAGGAAATGAAGCAATGACTTCTTCAGGAAAAGAGATTCAATCTAAAAATTAGGAAGAACTTCCTGACAGCAAGAGCTATTCGATTAGAATATGCTGCCTTGGAGTAGTGGAGTCTCCTTCTTTGGAGGTTTTTAAACAGAGGTTGGATGGCCATCTGTCAGAAATGCTTTGATTATGTATTCCTGCATGACAGGGGGGCTTGACTCAATGCCTCTTGTGGTCTCTTCCAACTCTATGATTCTATGATCCCTTCAGATATTTGAAGACAGCTATCATGCTACCTCTCAGTCTTCTCTTCCCAAAATTAAATATACCCCACTCCAAAAAGTCATTTCTCATACGGCTTGCTTTCCCAGTCTTTAATAATCTTGGTTGCCTTTTTGTAGACACTTTTCAAATTGTCAATATGCTTCTTGAAGGGAATCAGACACTGTATTCCAAGAGTGGTCTGACCAAAGCAGAATAGAGTGGCACTGCTACTTCCCTTGGTCTGGACAATACGCTCCTATTGATGCAGCCTAGAATTGCATCATCATCATCATCATCATCATCATCATCATCATTCAGTAGCAGTGGGATAGTAGAGCTAGGGTTCAGAAGATCAGAGCAAAAAGATCCGGACTTTTTGTCTGGAAGTAATAATGACATCATCTGTCACTCCTCTTTCACCGTTTCCTCTGAACTTAGCTGCGTACTCAGAGTAGCATGTGTGTGTACACGCATGTGTATTGACCCAGCAACTGTATATTGTAAGCTCTCTCTATTATTATGCAAAGTATTGTAAGGTAGCTTGGTTTACAATGAGAAACTAATTGACAATGAAGACTCATTACATTTACAAAAGACATGCTTCAGGTGGAGAGAAAAACAGCTACAACAGATTTGTTGGTAGGGATTGACACAGATGCATGTGTATTTATTTATGTACTTGTTTAATATCCTGCTTTTCTCCTAAGGGGGACTCAAGGCAGCTTTGGATTTTTGGATTTTCCTTAGGCTATGTGGACTGTCATCAGGTCAAATGCTTCTACAGTTCTTCATAATTTACTGCTCCACCACTGGCAAGATTAGAAAACTAAATATTTCACCTATGTTCCCAGTTTGATATGCTTTTACTCATGCTTGAGAGTTCTTGCAGAGAGCAAGAACATGCTATTTGCTTTCAGGTGTGGGGGCACTGCTATTAAAAACACTTGCCAACAGAAACTACCTGCTTTGCAAATTCCAAAGATCTCCTTTTCTACTGGAAAGTAGCTGCAAGAAAGAGGTGTCAGTTTTTACATGTTTCTATCTAAAATTAAGACTGTCTGTATGCCATGCTCCTGTTTTGCAAACTGCCAGACAGGCATTCTTTCAGATATGACATCTGCTGTTTTGGTGGCCCCATTCTGGCAAAGAGCCACACTTACTGTTTCAGACTAGAAACACAGGTTGAGAACAAGGGAAGGAAAGGAAAGGTGCCCTTCCTGAACTCTCTAGGAGTTTACAATACAAACACAGTGTTTTCCTCTCCTGCCATCTTCCTTCAGACACAGTAGAACTGGAAGACTACAGAGACCAAAGTGCAAATTGGAAGTCCCAGTGACCAAAAAGTGTGGAGACAGGCTGACTCATTCAGCAGTTCCTTTTGTATCTTGCTGGCACAGCAGTAGGAAGGGGGTGGCAGCAGCATTTCACAGTTCAGCCCTTGTTTGTGTGGGTGAGAAGGCAGTGTCACATCCTATGCCTCTACAAAGAGAGGTTTGTGGAATGGTTCCAAAATCACATTTATTTATAGCAGGAACACAGGAAGCTGCCATATTCTTCTGTCTTCTGTCTAGCTCAGGGAGCTAGTGTGGTGAAGCGGTCTGAGTGTTGGGCTAGAACTCCAGAGACAAGGGTTTGAATCCCCATTCAGCCATGGAGACCTAGTGGGTAGCCTTAGACAAGTCATACTCTCTGCCTCAGCTCAAAGGAGAGGCAAACGTCCTCTGAACTATTGGAAGTTAGAGTTTCACAGGCCTTTTTCAGAAAATTCTATGAAAGCTAAAACTGTTAGGAACCAGCCCTCTTTTAGCAGAGTAGCAGAAAAAGCATGCCCCAATTTACATGTTACTTCCCTGAAGTTGTTATCACGGTTATGTCGGGTGAGAGCACTAGATATCCTTTTGATATCAAATAATTTGGCCTTTGCTTGACCTTTCTCTGTCACCTCACTCCATGTATTTGCAGAGGTCCCCTGGACAAGCACATACGGGTGCGGCCGTTAATGACTGTACATTCCAAGACCCCATTCAGGCAAGCACTTTAAGCCTCTTCGTCGCTTTAGGGAAAAACCTCCCTGCAAGCCAGCTCTGCTTGGCTCGGATTTACACAAAGCCATGCAGCCAAGAGCCAAGCCATTTCTTTATGTCAGGCTATTAACGAACTGGCCACGCTATTGTCTTAAGAGCTAAACCAACCATGCTAAACTTGACCTTTTCCAACTCCTTTGTCCAACTCCAAATTTCCTTTGTTCTCACTGAGCATAACATAGCCTGTAGGTAAACTCCACCCTATAAAAGGTCCCCACTTTTGGGACTTCCATCCCGCCTTGCTGCCGGCTTGTCTAAGGAGCTCCCCTCAGCCAGCCACGCTGAGCTTTCTTCCCCGGAACCCCATCTTTCTCTCCAGGACTACGAGACCAGGTGTCATATTGCCTATTCCCAAGTTCTCTATTTCTGCTTCCAAGTTAGCTAGTGTGCGCGCATTGTTTTATTTGCTGTTTATCTTTCAATAAAACTGTTATTTTTGTTACTTTTAAACTTGCTTGCCTGCTCTCTGACCTGAAACCGTAGACATGGGTTAAAAGATCCTTGCTAAAGTTACCCTGCCTCTTGTTTAGCCAAGAGAGTGCTCAAGCTAAATTCCCCCAACTTGTGTTTTTATTTGGTTATTTGGGCGCCCCTCCCGGGACCCCCAACATACAGGGTAACAAACTGAAACTGATGAAGAAAACAAAAGAAGGCAGGTAGTTTCAGGTTATAAACTTAGAAAACTTTACTAATGGATTTTAGAAATATATATACATTGAGGAGCCTGGATTCTAATTAGCTAATGGATAGATAGGACAGTAGCTTCTTTCTTAACTCACCATCTTCTTGGTGGAAATACGAAGCATGGCCGGAAGAAGGAAGTAGAAGTAAAGAAGGAGATAGAGGTCTGAGATGTGGTGGAGTCTCCTTCTTTGGAGGTTTTTAAGCAGAGGCTGGATGGCCATCTGTCAGGAGTGCTTTGAGGGTGTTCCTGCATGGCAGGGGGTTGGACTGGATGGCCCATGTGGTCTCTTCCAACTCTACATTTCTATGATTCTATGATTCTAAATTGGGGAGATCTAGATTCTAGATCCCACTGTGCCATGAAATATGCTGGGTGAATTTGGACCATTCACTTTCTTTCAGCTTGACGTACCTCATAGGGTTGTGCGGGTACAGTGGGAAGACATTCATGCATGTTGCTTTGTACTCATTAGAGGAATAACTTACAAGTTAAAAATAAAGGACATTGTTGTTGTTGTGTGCCTTCAAATCATTTCTGACTTATGGCAACCCTAAGGTGAATCTATCACAGGATTTTCATGGCAAGATTTGTTCAGAGGGAGTTGCCCTCTGAACCCTTTGAAGCTGAGAGAGTGTGACTTGTCCAGTGGGTTTCCACGGCTCAGCAGGAATTCGAACCCTGCTTACCAGTCACAGTCCAATGCTCTCACCACTACATCATGCTTGCTCTCTAAATAAAGGGCATATTACAACCAACTTAGTACTGTACTTCACTGAGGAGCAGCAAGACAAGTATTTAAGCATAAGCCTGTTGGCTGTCCTTATTATCTAGTCCCTCCCCCTGATGAAACAACTCCTCTATATTTGCCTCTGGGAATGGCATTTTTTTTAATTAGAAATTTTACATACATAAAACAAATCAAAACAAAAAACAACCAACCAAACAATATATAATAAAGACAAACAACAAATCGACTTCCGGCCCATGGCGGAAGTGGGAGGGAGTCTGGAGTAGCGCTGCGCAACTCTGAACTCCCACTTGAAGGTTTCCAGCTGGGATAAGCCCACCTAACCCCAGCTAGCTATACCTTCGGTAAGGGGGATGCGGAAGAGGTCTGAAGGGGATCTGTGAAGCAACACCGAGCCTTCTCTGGAAGGAGAAAAAGTGGGGGTGCGCAGGATCGCATCAATCCAGCATTGCCGCGATAGTGATACAAGCGTCGCCAACATGTTTTAAACCAAGATTTCAGAGAGCTGACTTTTATAAAGCCTGATTTGGATTACAAACATTTTAGATCGTAAGAGGAATGTACCTGCTTCAAAGAGAGCAAGTTGATGGAAAGACTCCGAGGGCTGTAGGAGAGAACAAAATGGAGGATTTCTTAAAGGGACAGTACAATTGGTCAATGGATCCAAGAACAAGAAAAGCCACAGCAGCAGCAGCGTCCACTGCTACTACGACTACCCAACCAGTAAGAAGAACATCTGTGGACACATCTCAGAAACCCCCAGACATTATGCAGCAAATGATGGAGGAATTAAAGAACATCAGAGGAGACATAAAAAAGACAGAGACTAATATCAGACAGGATTTAAAGGAAACAAGGAAAGAAATGAGAACAGATATGAAACTTGAGATTGACAAGCTTGGGAAGAAGTTGGAAACTCTGACCAAGGATGTGTCTAAGGTAAAGATAGAGACCAAAGAAATAAAGGAGCAAGTTAAACAAGTGCAAACTGAAATGAAGGAGGTGAAGGGGAAACAACAAAAAGAGGAATTTCAAACACTGCACCAGGAATTGAGATATCGCGAAAGATGCCTCCTTTTTCGCGGAGTCCCTGACTCAAATATGGAGGACTTGTATGGGAAAATGATTCCAGCCTTGGCAGAATTTCTAGTCATAGATTAAGACAAAATGGAGATGTGTATTGACAGAATGTTCAGAGTTGGTTCCAGAACGGCGAGAGAAAGAAAACCTCCGAGAGACATAATAATAACTTTTAATCGGACTGTTACCAGAGACAAAATATTACAATGCAGTTATGAAGGAACATTAAAGGTGGAGGACAAAGACATAAATTTTTTTAAAGATATATCATTTCAAATCCTAAAGAAGAGACAGGACTACAAACCTTTGGCCAATTTATTGAAGAAATATGAGATAAACTAAAGGTGGGAAAAGATCAAGGGCATCTCTTTCATTTATAAACAGCAACGTTACAGAATTAACTCGGTCTTTAAGGCCAAAGAAATGATGGAAAGACTGAAGAAGGATTGTCAGATGACATTAGAGGTAGATAGAGACAATGAACAACAAATTGTGGGTGAAGAGAAAGAAGGAAGAGAAATACAGAGGCAAGAAGAAGAGGTGGAAGATTTAACCAGACAAACATCTGACTCAGAGCAAGAAATGGAAGAGGAAGGAGAGCTTGCAGGAGAGACACTGCAGTAAAATAGAACAGAACTCTATAAATTTAAATAATAAAAACAGAAAAAATGGGACTTAAAATATATACCTGGAACATCAAAGGATTTAACTTGGAATACAAAAGAAGACAGATCTTCCACCATCTGGAAAAGCAAAAATTGGATGTAATATGTACATATGAAATATGTACGGAATCCCAAACTAGGTAGCTGCTTTGTGCCTACTATTGATCAGAAGAAAAGAGGTGTACTGATATGTGTCAATTCAAGATATGGTGCGCAAATAAAATTTCAAGATAAAAATGGCCGTTATCTTGCGGTTGAAATTGACACAAAACAAGAAAAGATATTAATAGTAGGAATATATGCACCCAGTGGAGCTAAAGGAGAATTCTTCCCCAAAATAAATGCTGAAATACAAAATATGTACAGGATACAGTTAACTCAAGTGTGGTGACTTCACACCATTGGAGACTTCAACGGAGTAGTGAATCCTATTGCGGACAGAACAACGCAAAAATTGATACCACAAAATAATGGAAAACTACCCAAGAGCTTTTTCCAGATGATGGACAATTTAGAGCTATATGACATTTGGAGATATAAGAATGGACAATTGGATGGATACACTTTTTTTTCAGACAGACATAATGTCTAGAATTGATATGATATTGGCAACTAAAGAGTTACTCTTGAAGACACATCAAATAGTCCTCCAAATTTGTGTTCAGATCACTTTCTGCTACAAGTGACTTTTAAGGCCACAAGCAGAGAAAGGACATGGAGGATGAAAGAAGAGATTTTAATCAAGGAAAAGTACATTCAAAAAGCAAAAACAGAACTAATCAACTACTTTAATGAAAACACGACACCTGAATTGCCTATTAAGACAGTATGGGATGCAAGTAAAGCAGTGATGCATGGCAACTTTATCAGATGGTCTGTGGAAATCAATAAGCAAAGGAAGCATACAGAGGAAAGGATTCTGGGGAAAATGAAATAAATTGGAGAAACAGATGAGGAAAAATCTGGCAGATAATATTACTAGACAAAAGATCAAGTTGTGTCAAGTAGAATTGAATCTCTCAGAATCAAATCTGAGAGAAATAGAACAGATGCACAGACTGAAACACACTTCTTTTGAACAGGCAAATAAACCTTCAAAACTTTTGGCTAATTTATTGAGGAAAAGAAGATCAAGAAACATAATAGCAGAGATTACAACGAAGAAGGAGAAGACAACAAAGCAAGAGGAGATAAAACAAGCATTTTATTCTTATTACACAAAGTTATTAAGCAATGCCTCTTTGAAAAAAAATCAAAGAGAACTGGAAGAATACTTGGAGAGGAAGAATACAATTAGATTTTCAGCAGAACAAAGAGAGACACTAAATAAATCAGTGTCAATGATGGAGATAGTAGAAGCTATTAGAAATACAAAGAATGATAAATCCCCAGGACCTGATGGTTTTACAGCAAAATATTACAAAACCTTGGAGCATGAACTTTCGGTTCCACTTCAAATAACAATAAATGAGAATCAGAAGGAAGGCATACCAGAAACATGGAAAGAAGCTAATGTTGTTTTGATCCCAAAAGAAGGCAGAGACACAACGAATGTAAAGAATTACAGAACTATTTCACTATTAAATACGGACTATACGATTTTTGCCACCATCATGGCAGAGAGACTTAAAAAAGTACTGCAAGAACATATTCACGAAGACCAGAATGGCTTTCTACCTAAGAGACTGATGCGTGACAATATCAGGACAGTTTTAAACATAGTCGAATATTATGAAAAGCATAATGAAAGAAAGCTGGCTATGGTATTTGTCGATGCAGAGAAGGCATTCAATATGGTCAATTGGTCATTTTTGAAGACGGCTATTAAGCAAGTACAAGTGGGAGAAAAATTCATTTCATGGATTGAAGCAATTTATTCTCAACAAACAGCAAGATTAATTATAAATGGAGAGCGTACTCCACCTATTGAAGTTTTGAGAGGCGCCAGGCAGGGTTGTCCTTTATCACCTCTGCTATTTATTTTGACATTAGAAACACTCAACAGTAATATAAGAGAAGATGTGGCAATAAGAGGAGTCCAGATAAGGAAATTTCAATATAAACTCAAAGATTTTGCAGATGATTTGATACTTTTTTTGGATGATCCCCTCAAGAGTGCCCAAAGATTGAAGGATACTATTCAAGAGTACGGAGATTACTCCGGTTTTAAACTCAACAAGGAAAAAACAGTATATATATCAAAAAATATGAGGGAGAAGGAAGAAGATGAATTCAAACAAATTACAGGATTTAACAAAGGACAGAAAGCTAAATATTTAGGAGTCTGGATTGCACAAAGAAATAATGAATTGTACCATAACAACTATGACAAAAAATGGAAGGAGATAACTCAAGATTTGGAAAAATGGACTCAATTAAAAATATCTTTGCTGGGACGGATATCAGTGATAAAAATGAATGTCTTACCAAAAATGAACTATCTTTTTCAAAATGTCCCTATTATTACAAGCATTAAACCTTTTGTTCAATGGAAAAGAGATATAATTAAGTTCATATGGCAGGGGATGAAACCAAGAATTAAATGGAGAATCATGATGGACATAACAACAAGAGGTGGTTTAGGCTTGCCGAACCTACAAACATATTATAAGGCTGCGGCATTCACATGGATAAAAGACTGGTTAAATCTTCAAAACTCGAGAATGCTGGCGTTAGAGGGAGCAGACTTAAGAATGGGATGGCATGCCTATATGTTTTATGGAAAAGCAGCAGTAGATAAAGATTTTATGCATCATTTTATAAGGAAATCGTTACTTAGAATATGGACTGACTACAAGAAGAAGAATATAAGGCAGTTACCTAATTTGGTCTCCCCGCAAGAAGCCTTTTTCAGGAGATGGAAAGACACAGATAAATGGCTACAATATGAAGACTTATCAGACATAACAGATGACTCTGGTGTGAAGATGAAATCAAGAGAGAAATTGGAAACTGAAGGAATAAAATTAAGCTGGTTTCCCTACAGACAGCTAAAGGAAAGATTTCAAATGGATGTACAAACTTATAGAATACAACAAAAGGAACAAATCCACTTATTGAGAATGTTAAGAGAAAATCCACCACATTTATTAGTATATTTGTATAAAGAAATTTTACAATAAGAATGTGAGGAAGAGACAGTTAAAGCTGCGATGATACAATAGGCACAAAATGTTGGACACTCAATACAGTTAGAATGGTGGGAACAGAGCTGGCAACGTACACAGAAATTTACTGCTGCCCAAAATTTAAAAGAAAATTACTATAAACTATTTCATAGATGGTACATGACACCAGAAAAATTAAAGACAATTTATAAGACAGGTACAGGTCAATGTTGGAAATGTCAAGAGAACTCTGGAACACAATTTCATATGTGGTGGTCATGTCCTAGAGCACAAAAATACTGGAAAGAAATACACAAGAAAATAAGTTCAATTTTGAAGATTTAATTCGGGATGACACCTGAATTTTACTTGTTAAATATGACACATACATTAGATGGAACACCAGCACTGGAGAATTATATTGTACATGGTGACGATGGCCCGTATTGAATATGCACGACTTTGGAAAAATGAAACTACACCCACAATGGAACAGTGGTGGACAGCTTTTATGAAAAACAGAAATGTGGATATACATTTTCCCTCAAGAGTGCCCAAAGATTGAAGGATACTATTCAAGAGGATAGTATGAGGATATTAACAAAGAGTGGAAGATTGTTACAGATTTGGGTTGAGGGTTGACAGAGGGTAATACATTTGTCATGATAACAATTATTATACAGTTAATAGTTAAGGAAATATCATGTAACAAGTAAAGTAGAGATATATAGCAGGAACTAACAAATCATAGATTATTAACATTTTATTGCGATACATGGTATAATAAATAGAGGGAATATTAATAATTGTAATCCAGAAAGGAAAGGAAGGAGGAATAACATTACATGTAAACATTGCAGAAATTATTGTTTGTTTTATTTGTTGAAATGTGAATAAAATTATTTTAAAAAACAACAAATCAACCTACACATACAATTACACTCAAAGTATAAAAAAAAATACATATATACCATACTTAAACTAAACTAATAATCAAATTATATGAAACTAAACAATAACAAAAAAACTACATCTAATTGAAAATGGCTTCTACCCTTGTTGCAAACAGCTCCAAGACATGAAAATGTATTTAACTCAGATTCATTACTTTTTACTGTTTTAAATTTGTTGCTCGTTTATTTATATTCTCAAACTATTTTAATTTCTAAATTTCCTAAATTTCTTATATTCCATAAATTTCCATTTCAAAAATCAATATTATTAACTTTATTGAAATACTATTATTGAATTCCACTATATTATTACTCCCTTTAATCAAATCAACTCTGTCTTAAACATATTATAGCAACAACTTATAGTCATATTTATTTTTTCTCAGCATCTTTTTCAGGATGATAATATGCTACAGCAGTTTTTTTTAAAAAAAAGACACAATATTCAGCAAGTTCAAAACCCTAAAATCACCAAATCACCCTCATTTATCCTTAAAAATTCTATTAAGCATCTCCAATCTGAAGTAAATTCTTCATCAGAAGATCCTTTCAGTTTGGCAGACAATTTCTCCATCTCTACAATTGACATCGATCTATTAAACCATTCAGTCACTGGTGGGATCTCAGTTTTCTTCCAATACTTTGCATAGACCAGTCACGGAAATTGCACTTCAGTCCACTTTGCTCTTTAGTGTGCTTTCTAATCGCATCTCCCCAGGCTGTCATTGGTCCCTTTTCTCCACTAATTTTTCTTAGCACTCAATATACACCCTGAGAGTCAGTGTGGGGTAGTGGTTTCAGTATTGGCACACAAAAACAATACAGCCTATTTCATGCTGCAGCTACTGGAGTACATTATAAAATGTCAATAAAACATATCTTCTTGCTATATCTTTCACCAATATAACAACCTTTGAAAAGGCAGAGATATGCTGAATAAATGCATTAGTATATACAGCAGGCAGAACGACAAAGTCTTGTGGCAGCTTTAAAGCTAGCAGATTTGTTTTGTTGTGAACTTTGTTGTGAATTGTCCATCTCTTTGCAGCAGAGATGAGCAAGTGCCAGGGTTTAGGAGGCTGCAATCCTCCTAAATTTCCTCCAAGTTTGATGCCTCCCCTGGGCCATTTCAGACCCAGGAGACATCTTTCTCCCAACAGGAAGTGACCAGGAAAACAATTTCTGGTTCACTTCCTGCTCAAAAATGGCTTGATGCCCCCAAAACATGATAAATTCCCTCCTGCATGCCTTGTAGAAGGCGAATTCTACATTCTACATTCATTGGGGGAATTGGGGGCAAAAATGGTGGGGGGGGCTGGATTGCTTTGGGAGCTTAAAAAAAATAGGCCTGGGTTGATGCGTGAAGCCAATAAGCCACGTTTTCCCCACACCTGCTTTCTAGCTACCTACAATTTGACAAGGCCAGTTGGATCCATAAATCGCTGTAACACCAAAATAAGTTTCTCAGGCTTCTAGAACAACAAAACAGGAAGTTCTTTGATGTATCCTGCCTAGAGTTACTTGAGTGAAAACTGGAGAGGTCTCCTGGTTTTATAGAAAAATGGTTGTATAGTTGTTGTATAATGATTGTATAAAAATGTATAATGGTTGTATAGAAAAAAAATCCAGCAAGCATCACTTGTTACCTGGATGCATGATCATTGCTCTGCACAAAAAGACTATAAAAGCAAACCGTTCCAAAAACTGACAATGGAAAAATATTTTCAACTCAGAAATGCCACATCCTCTTAATTTGGTGAGTGTCTTGCCCCCAGTCCCAGGACCCAGATGCAAACACAGACAGGATCCTTCCCAAGCAGCCACAACACATACATACACACACACAAACAGGACAATACTTACTGCAGCCCAGTGTACACAAGAAATGGATTGCCCACAAGACTCAGAGCACTTAGAACCATAGACTTTGAAGAGACCACAACAGCCGAATCCCCTGCCACGCAGGAACACACTCAAATTGCCCCAGCAAATGGCCATCTAACCTCTCTTTGAAAATTTCCAAAGAAGGTGACTCCACCACACTCCAAGGCGGCATATTCCACTGTTGAATGGCTCTGACCCTCAGAAAATTCTTCCTGATGTTTAGGTGAAATCTCTTTTCCTGTAGTTTGTATACATTGCTCTGTGTCCTCGGCCCTTTTCGTACGGCATTTGCCATGCGAAAGAGGGCCTGGAGCATTGCACGATTGTGAGGAGTGATCTGCACGACGCACTCACAATTGCGTGACGCTCCAGGGGCCAGCAGGGGCTGATCACACACCTTTTCATTTTCAGCTAGAAGCTGAAAATGCTCCATGATCGCACATTGCTCCCAGGCCCCGCGTGCACTTACCTGGCATGCAGAGCCTCTGGAGCCGGGCTGGTCGTGCTTCCTACCCCAGTGCAGCCTGGAAAGGTCCCAGGCTGTACTTTGAAAGGAAGAGGCGGTGTTCTCGCATGAACAGGCAACTCATGCAGAGCTGAAGCAGCAGGGAAGGGAGAGCCTCTCAGCAGAGGCTGCTCAAGCAATCTATGCACCCCAGCGCCAGAACAAGGTAAGGTGCAGAAAGGATTTAGTCTCTGGAGCAGCAGAAAACAAGTTTGCTCCATCTTCAACATGCCATCCCTTCAAATATTTAAACATGGCTATCATGTCACCTCTTAACCTTCTTTTCATAAGGCTAAACACACCTAGCTCCCTAAGCCACTCCTCATAGAGCAGGGTTTCCAGATCCTTCACCATTTTGGCTGTCCTCCTCTGGACATGTTCCAGCTTGTCAATATCCTTCTTGCATTGTGATACCCAGAACTGGACACAGTATTCCAGGTGAGGTCTAATCAAAGCAGAATAGAGTTGCATTATTACTTCCCTTGACCTCAACACTGTACTCCTATTGATGCAGCCTAGAATTGCATTGGGTTTTTTAGCTGCCACATCACACTGTTGACTCATGTTCAGCTTGTGGTCCCCTAAGACTCCTAGATCCCTTTCACATATTTTCAAGGCAGATGTCACCCATCATATATCTGTGCATTTTATTCTTTCTTCCTAAGTGTAGTACCCTGCATTTCTCCATTTTAAAATTCATTTTGTTTGTTTTGGCCCAGCTCTCTAATCTATCAAGGTCATTTTGAATTCTGATCTTGTCCTTTGGAGTATTAGCTGTCCCTCCTAATTTGGTATCATCTGCAAATTTGATGAGCATGCCCTCTATTCCATCATCCAAGTCATTGATAAATAAGTTGAATAGCACTGGGCCCAGGCCAGAACCCTGTGGTACCCCACTAGACACTTCTTTCCAGGATGAAGAAGAACCATTGGTGAGCACCTTTTGTGCACTTATATAGGGAAGATGCATTAATTAGGCAAACAACTGGGGGAGACTGCTGGCCAGTAAATACAAGAGATGGGGCAAAGGAAAATCCATTGCAGACAACTGCCATTTCTGGTACAAGCAATGCATTCTTCTTTTGATCCTTGGCTTGTGCTCCTGAAAAACCTTGACCCTTGTTTTGTATGCTGACTATGCTGCTGGGTACTCCCTTGAACTGACACTGAATTTATTGCTGACCTGTACTGCTGAAATTTTAGAGAGTGTCCCAATTAATCCTCTGGCATTCCAATTTTTCAACAGTTTCTCTCTCCACTTTCCACTTTGTCCTCAGTTTACTTTCATTGCTACAAACTTAGTGCCAAATAATTTGAATTAAATTAGCTTAGAATCAGGGAGAAGAGAGGAGGGGGCAGAATTTTGTCCTTTCTAGTAAGCTCATGGCAAAAACAAACTGCTGCAGCCTCTTCTGGCTTCTGTATTGTTTCTTATTAGTCACATTTACTAACTACATTCTGATATTGACTACATATATGCCAGTATTTGTCTGAAATGCTGGAGTATATGGAATACTCTCAGGAATTTATTTATTTATTCATTTATTATTCAATTTATTTATTTGTATTTATTTATTTATTTATTTGGCAAATAGTGTGTGTATGTGTGTTGAAGTGGCCATGAATTTCATAGTCAAGGAGTCTTCAGAGGTGGTTTTGTCTGTTACTTCCTCTCAAATATAGCCTACCCCACCAAATGTTAATTGATGGTCTCCCATCCAAGTACTAATCAGAGCTGACCTTGCTTAGCTTCCAAGATCAGACAGGATCTGGTGCCTTTAGGGTACATAGAGAAGTACGCAGGGAATCTAAAATCTATTAAAAGGAAGAAGAGAATCTGTGAGACAAAGAGAGAGAGACGGAAAAGCAGTCTAGTTTATAGTTCTCAGGGTTCTCTAATTCAGAGGGGATCTCATCAAAGAAAACGGTTTTTGATAATGCCAAACTACCTGATTTACTTACACAGGCTTAACCTAAGCACCAGGCAGTAACTTTTTGCTGGGAAATGCAATACTAAACCCTCTCTGGGAGCTGAAGGCATGCTACCCCCTGCTGGACTATCTGTGTGCAAAATAATTAGCTCTTGCTTATTTAGAAGGAGGAAAATGTAATCAGTGGGGGAAACAAGGACTTCTAAAAATAAACTGAGAAACTAGGAATGCAAACAAAATAAGCAAGGCTTTCCCAGTTGATCTGTGGCTATTGGAATGTATGCAGCATGGAAGAACTCACTGCATATCTGTGCTGCAAGCAAGGAGAAAAGGAGCCAATTTTTCACCACGGCTCAGAATGTAAGTTGCAAGGTGGGCAGGTGTTATCATACCCTACCATCTCTCCTATGAGATATGCAATTTTCATAAATTAGACGTATTAATGACTGGAGAACATGATTGGAGTCACTCTGGCTGAAGAACATGTTCGGTGTTACCCTGACTGGAGACATGTTCAGAGTCATGAAAGTTCAGATGGGGTTATGTGGAAAAACCCCAATGCTGATGGGTTTGGGCTAATCCCTTCACCACTTCAGCTCTTGGCCTTTTTTAATACGGTGAAAGACAAACTGTCCAGATTGGTGAGTGATCATAGACCATTGCTTGATCTTACCCTACAGAGATCTTCTCTATACACCCTACCTGACTAAACATTAAGAGATCATCAGTGTTTTGCCTCTCCAGAGTAAAGCAATCAGCCCATTCCAGACCCCTTTGTCAGTCCCATGAGAACGCCATTATGGCTTTGTCAACAAACCCCTTCTGGTGTGAAATAATAGGTGAAAATATCCTGCCGTTACCCTCCTCTCATAGGCCTCCTTTGAACTATAGTTTCCCCAAATTCTAAGGAGATGCTGTCATTGCAGGTGGACCCCAATGTCCCCCACCTCTTAGGGTAACACAGGGAAGATACTCTTGCTCCATGGGCAGATCATAGTGCAACTTAGCTGCACTGTCAGAAAGTAGTCGCTTTTTGAAAATTTCAAGCCTATGGCCTAGTAACACTTGGCCTGTTTTATCTGGGCATCATGCATTCTCCCAATATAGCCCTACATAGTGAGTGCCCAAAGCAAGGGAATTGTTCAAAGAAAAGGTTACAGGGCAGAAAGGACAGTAATTCAAATTTGGTGTTGGACCATTGTTTCCTCATTTTGAGTATCTGCAGCACTCTGTATATGGACCCAGGTTATTGACAGTGCTGAAAGTGTCATTGACAAAGGAGAGCACTCGTTTACATGGAAAGGATGACCAGGGACCTTGGCTGCTTGGACCATTCCAAGCAGCCAAGTGGGGGGTGTATGGTGATATGGGGACATATTCACTGTTATTACCATGCAGTGTGACTACAGCAAAATCTAGTAGGTGCATGCACTGCTAATGTACGCATCCGTGCTTATAAGTACTCCTGTTTTGTTCACAGGGAGACTCCCCCTGCTCATATAATCCAGAAGTGTTTCCTGCCTCCTGTTGTCTTCCTCTGGGTTGTGTTGTGTCCTCCAGCTCTGAAATAGTGGGGGAATGGATGGGAGCAAAGAAATCCATGCTGCAATCCTCCTGAGTTTACAGGGCTTCCAGTGTGAGCACCACTGTCTTCTCTGAGTGGAGAGATGAACATATCCAAAATCAAGCAGGATGAGATGGGGGAACCAAATAAGGGTATGGTCAGAAATCTTCTTACCTGATGTGGTGGCAGAATTGTCCAATGGCCTTTGAGATATGTCCTCGGCCTGCAGTCCTGGTGCTTCCTTTCCCTGGGTCTGACTGTCTCCACCATCTTCCTTGGAAAGACACATGCTTCTGACCAAGCACAAAGGTTCCACATTAGTATCCCCGTGCAGTATTATCCACAGGTCCTCGTTAGAAGGGGCAGTAGAGAGGTGCCCTTCCAGTCATTCAGTTATTTGCTTGGCATTTCCTACAAGCCTGCCTCATCGCCTTTGTCTTCGTGCAACATTCTACATCTGTCTATTTGTGTCTCCTTCTATGCAGCTGTCCTGCAATCTCTTCAAAAATTTCTATGTTCCTCTTGTTAACCTGGAGCTCATCCTGGTACTTCCATTGCCCCCACATATCCCTTACCTCTGCAGATTTCCATGAGACACCGCTCCCTCTGTTCTTTACTGTGATGGCTACTGTTTCCATTTTTTTTCTCCTCTTGTTTTAAACTTGTGGTGTAGCAGAGTGCAGTTCGAATTCCATTGAAGCGTTGGAATGTCAGATCATTGGAGGGTTAAAGCAACAGTGCGTCAAATGAGAATGCTGAGTCACTGTTATTTGTCACATACCATCATGTTCATACGTGGAGATGATGTGTGCCTGCATCTAATTGACTGAAAGCCAGTTTGGCACCAGGGCATACGTTCTAGCATCCAAAATAGGAACTGTGGAAGAGTTTTGGAGTTTTAGGAGTACCGGCCTTCATTTGTGGATTTGAGTGGGGGAAATTGGCTGTCTATGTTTGTGTGTACATATTTCTCTGTATCTTCTACCCTCTTCTTCTCTTTTACCCACTTTGGTGTGTGTGTGTGTGTGTGTGAAACTGCTCCCCTGTGGTTGCTGCTCTGTTTTGCAATCTTTCTGTGTGTGTGTGCGTGTGTGTGTGCGTGTGCGTGTGTCTGTCTCATCTATGCCTAGGGAGGGGACACTGTGGATGGAGAGGGAAATAAGGAAGATGTTTGCCTTTATTGGTGCAATCAAGGATATTAGAGTGCTTACATGCAGCGCTCCATGACCCCCCCAAAAAACATTTTGAGTGGATGGCTTCCAAGCTCACTGCGATGGGATACCCCCAGACTGCCTCCTAGGTTACAGAGAAATTTAAACAAATCAAGTGTGCCTTCTATGACACACTATGACACACGACGGCAACCCACCAGAAAACCTCCACCCTTGGCATTTTTTTTTATAAGTAATTTTTATTAAAAATTTAAATGAAAAAGAATTTAAAAAACCCTCCTCACTTCCAGACATCAATTTTCCCAGTTGAATCTGAGTTTAACATTTCTTCTTTAACTTATTGGATAAACTATCAGTTACTGATGTATGGAGGAAGAAATACAGTTTAGAAAAGGATTATACATACTTTTCTGAATGACACAAATCCTGGTCAAGGATAAATATGTTCCTTGCCCCTAGTTCTATATTTAGTCATATTGAAAAACTAGAGTCCCTCCCGAGAACACTTTCTGATCATAACCCACTACTTCTCACCTTCAGAAATACAAACAGAACATTTCAATGGAAATTAAATGATAGCTTACTAAAGGACGAACAAATAGTTGAAAAAGCAAAACTAGAATTAAAGAACTGTTTTGCAATCAACTTGGACAAGAGCATGAAAACCCACATAGTGTGGGATACTAGCAAAGCACTGATGAGAGGGTTTTTCATACAGCAACAGGTCTACCAGAAAAATTTAAGGAAAAAAAAATGCAACTTTTACAAGAATTACATTGTAAAGAAAGGCAACTTAAAAAAAGAACCCAAAGGATCGTAATCTACAAGATCAGATAAAAGTTTTGAACAAACAATTAAGAATGATGGCAGTTTCAGAAACTGAGAAAAAAAATTAAATTTACTAGGCAAAATTTTTTTGAATGTGCAAATAAGCCAGGGAGATGGCTGTCATATAGATTAAAAAAGGAAAAAGAGAGATGCCTAATTACAGAATTAAAGGAAGGATAGACAACCTATCATGACCAAAAAAAAGATCAAAAGTATTTTTACTAACTTCTTTCAGGATTTATTTAAAGATAAACCACTTTCGAGAGAACAAAAAAACAAAATAAGTAAATACTTAGATCAGATTAAAATCCTCCAAATTACTGAACATCAAAGGGAAGAACGAAGTAAACCTATTACTATTATAGAAATCTTAAATCAATTAAAAACCTAAAACCAGAAAAATCTCCAGGCCGGATGGGTTTTCTGCATTATACTATAAAACCTTACAAGATTATTTGCCCCTCCCACCAAACTTTAAATACAATACTCGAACAAAGTATTCCATACTCTTGGAAAAAATCCATTATTTTACTGATATTAAAAGAAGGGAAAGATCCGCTGGATAAAAAAAAATTATAGACCCATTTCTCTATTAAACACAGATTATAAAATTTTTGCATCAATTTTGACAGATTGCTTTAAAAAATACTAGAAAATTGGATACACAAAGATCAAAGCAGATTCCTTCCTAAAAGATATTTAAAAAATAATATAAGAACATTATTGAATGTTATCAGAAACATAACGAGAAAGAATTGGCCTTGTTATTCTTAGATGCTGAAAAGTTGTTTGATAACATTAATTGGATTTATCTGTTTGAAGTCAAGAATAGGACCGGGGTGGGAGAAACCTTTTCAAATTGGATTAAGACAATTTATATAGAACAAAAGGCAAAGATCAATGGAGAGAAAACAAAACAATTCTCAGTTCAACAGGGCACAAGACAAGGTTGCCCTCTCTCACCTCTACTTTTTTTAAAATTTGCATCGAAATTTTAAATATGAAAATCAGAAATGACCCTTGTGTTAAAGGCACACACATTCAAAGCCAACATTATAAATTAAAAGCTTAAGCCGATGATTTGGTCATCATTTTAGAAGATCCCTTAAACAGCATTCAGTTAGTTTTGAAAATATTGCAAAACTTTGGCAAAATCACAGGATATAAGATTAAAAAAGAGAAATTTTTAGTAATTATGAAAAATATGTCACACCAATAGGATTTAGAATTATCAGAACAAGGCTTTAAAATAACCAATAAGGTGAGGTATTTAGGAGTTATTATCTCAAAGAATAATTCTGATGTATATGAAAATAACTACAATACAACTTGGAATAGGAGAAAGGAGGATGTGAGGAAACGGAATAGACTGAATTTGTCTTTACTAGGGAGAATTTCAGCAATTAAAATGAATATTCTACCAAGATTCACCTTTCTATTCCAAAATTTGCCTATTTTAGTAAGCGATCAATCTTTTAAATTATGGGAAAGGGAACTCTCGAAATTCATATGGAATGGAAGGAGACCTAGAATTAAACTGAGATATCTGAAAGATTAGAAAGAAAGAAGAGGCTCAGGGCGACTAGACTTTAAATTATATTATCAAGCCTCCTACCTATCATGGCTTACTGATTGGATGACATTATCAAACTCAAGACTACTAAACTTGGAGGGATTTAACTTATATTATGGCTGGCACGCCTATCTGTAGTATAACAAACATACTATAAACAAAGAGTTTAACAAACATTATGTTAGAAAGGCGCTCCTGAGAGTCTGATTAAAACATAAAAGAAATCTCTATCGTTCCCTGCCATTCTGGGTTTCACCTCAAAATGATGGAAGGGACAGCCTTGGAACGCCGATAGCTGGCCATTTCTGTGTTGTGAATCAATGTTATGCTTTTGCTCTTAGGCAAAAAATGAAGCAGAACTGATTTGGGAGAGTTACATCGAATTTTTTTTTAGGTTTTCAGAAAGAGCAGTGTCTCATTGCAATTAACTGTGCTAAGAGATGAAAATGTGCAGACTCATGAGGAAAACTACAAAGCTAAAATGTTACAACATGCAGATAGGAGAGTAAGAATTCGATGCTACTATGATGTATGGCACTGGGCCCATTGACAGAGTACCCTGCAGCATACTCTCTGATAGACTCAGGAAGGTGTTACTGTGGTTCAGACCTGGGCGTTGATAGCACTAGATATCTCTTTTGATATCAAATAATTTGACCTTTTGCTGGCACCCTGGCTCATGAGTGCAAGGGTCCCCCGACACAAGGAGCAGCTGTTAATGACAGGGATTTCCAACTTCCCCTATCAGGGGGGCATTTCAAAAGCCTTGGTCGATTGCTCTGGGACCTGGCTTGCAGATGCATTTTGTTTTACAACGATGCTGGATTTGCGCCAATGACTAACAAGGCCATGTTAAGTGCCCTCCAATCTGCGTATTGGCCACACTATTGATCTACCGGTGCTAATCTGATAGCAGCAGTTCAGACACATTTCCAAGCCTTTGTCCAGCCTGAAGTTTGCTTTGTTCTCAATGTTTCATGGTCTGGCCTTCAGGCACAATTTTTGCTATATAAACCCCTGATTTTGAGAGTTCACTGTCTGCTTTTTGAATTTCATCCCGCCTTGCTGTTGGTTTGCGTGGCAAGTTCCCCTCAACAAACAGCTGTCTTTTTCTTCAGCTTTCCAGGACTACAAGATTAAGGTGTCGTATTGCCTACCCTTAAGATCTCCTTTTTCCTTTCCTATTATTAAGTTAGCAGTGTGTATGTTTGTCTTATATGTTGCTTTTCAATAAAAACATTAACTGGTTTATTCTGAAAACTGCCTGGCTCATTGACCTGCCTCTATAGACATTGGGCGAAAGACCCCCGCTAAAGTTACCCTGCCTCTTGCTAGCCAGCAAGTGTGCTCTAGTTAATTTCCCCATTTGTGTTAATATTCAGATATTTGGGTGTCCCTTTCAGGACCCCGAAATACAGGGTAACAAAGGTGGCAGACCTTCTGAGGCAGTCAGGAGCCCTGAAGAGTACTGGAGTCTCCCAAAGGAACATGGAACCTAAGTCTTGGGAACCCATTCAGCAAGTTATCTAGAGCAACTATGGCCCATACTCTCAGTACTACAAGACAGGAGACACAGGGAATCCAACACTTCACAGGAAATGGGGGAGAGATGAATGCACCTGCAGCAGCATGGGCAACAGGAGTTGGAGAAGCAGTGGGATGGCTCCCTTCCTGGTCCAGGTTATGGCTGAGGTGAGACTTCTGCTCCCATGCATTGGCAAGATCACAGGAACCCAAATAAGGCCCCTGTAAGGAGATCACAATTGGGAGGATATGATCCTCATAGAGCCATTTATGGTGAAAAGAAGAGGCATGTGTGACTGTTGAGGTACATGGGTTGTGATAATGGGGCTTCCCATTATCTAGACTTAGCTAAAAGGGGGACACTTCCCTCTTCAGGTAAACCAAGGGTTAATAAGGTGTTGGGATTAGATTACATTTTAGTATGTGGTCAGCATCATAGGTCATGTGGGTCAGCATCATAGGTCATGTGGGTCAGCATTATAGGTCACAGGGTAAGACTTGACCAATCAAAAAGGAAAGAGGTGAGCATCTTCAGGATGCTTCCAGATGCTTCCAAGGAAAAGTTATAAAACTTCTTGCGAGGCCATGTGGCCGAGAGAGATAACAAAGGGATAACAACCAAGGAACCTCCTGGAGGGGGGTTCTGTGCCAGTAGCAGGCTGCAGGCCATAGGCCTCGCCTCCTGGCCCTTCCTTTTAGAACATCTAAGCCTAGGAAAAACTGTGAGTAATTAGACTAAAGTTATCTAGTCGCGTTAGGGACTTTTCTGTTATTTTGGAGGCTGGCTGATCTAAAGAATGTATCTGTGCTTTCATATCTGTTCTTTTGTAACTACTTGTAACTAAGCGTGCCTGGGAGGAGGGGGCTTCCCATGTGTGGTAATTTGCCTTGTTTATTTGCATATCTTTAATAAATACTTTCTGTAAAAGACCCTGTTATCTCCTTCCCACGCCAAGCTAGGTAGACTGGGGGGAAAGGAAGATCCTTAAGCTTAGGGATGTACATGGTTGGACAGGGTCCTGCTGTACTGTCCAAGTGTCCAGATAATTCATAATTCAGTGGGTGGTGGCAGCGAAGATGAATTAATAGCTAAAATTCATAACAGGCTGGAATATACGTCCCAGCAGCGCATGGTGTCATTTTCCAGCTTCACATGGTGGCAGCGGTGGGATGTGACATTTCCAGCCTCACATGGGTGCACACATGACCCAGTTTAATCAGTGCCCCACCACCAATCAAATAGAAACCTCTTGAAAATACAGGGCAGACAGAGCAAGGACTCCCAGCCAGTAGACATGGTTAGACATGAACAGGTCATAGACATACACAGCCTGAGCCAGAGGTGCTCATGCTAGGGACATTCTCAGTCCGTTGCATTTCCTAAGGTAGTCATGGCTCATTTGGAGCCCAATGCCTGGGAAGGCCAATAGTAAAAGAGAGCAGCAGGATTTAATGGGCTAAATCCCCCACTAAGCTCCTGGTAGACACCAGAGCAGCCCAAAGTGTCCTCCACTGCTAGTGGAGACCCAAACTCTGAGACCATAGCACTTACTGGGTATGGAGGAGACTTACACCAGGCTAAGATATGGGAAGGAGTCCCCCTGACTGTAGGTTAGGAAAAGCCAAGATCAGAACATGTAAGAATCAGAGAGAGGATGATGGTAAAAGGGCCTCTGACACACAGTGAGTGGAAGTCATTTCCAATCTTCTAGCACCCACTGATTTTCCCTGTATGAGACTCCTGCTAGGAACTTTCAGTTTCTCTAGGGACTTTATTGAGTCCATTGCAGAGAACACCCATTGTCTCTATGCCCTCCTTAAAAAGAATGTCTCATTCTTTTTAAGGAGGGCATAGAGGCAACGGGTGTTCTTGCAATGGACTCAATAAAGTCCCTAGAGAAACTGAAAGTTCCCAGATGGAACTGGGGACAAGAACAGCAGAATGCTTTTGCTGAATTAAAGCATCTGCTTTGACACACCGTGACATAACAAATGATTTTGTATACAATTGGTGACATCTGAGCGTAGCATAGTGCTACCCTCACCCAGCAGCAGTTGGGTACAGACAGAATTGTAGCTTACACCTCACATAACCTGAAGCCTGCGGAAACCAAATTCAGCCCCTGTGAAAAGGTTTGGCTAGCCCTGGCCTGGGCTTCTCTCTCTCTGCCCACACTTTTGTTGGACCCCATGGTACTAAGCCACCCTTTTACAGGATTGATGGAAGTGTGATAATCTATCACCCTAAACTTCCTACCTAGTGTGTCATCCCTTGTAACCCTGTGCCTTTGGGCTCTCATTCCAATGGTGGGAATACAGCCCCATTCTGGAAAAAAAGAAATCATGTGGCTCTGCCACATGTATTCCATTTTGTTGGAAGGGGGGAAATTGTTACCATACCCTATATCTCCCATCCTGTGGGATGTGCCATTTTCATATTGAACATATTTATGGCTGAAAAACATGAATGAAGGCATGCTGACCAGAAAGCCTGTTGTCTGGTCAAGCTGACCTGAGATATAGTCAGGTCATAAGTTCAGAGAGGATTAGGCAGGAAAACCCAACAGTGATGAGTTTGTGATAATCATTTCCACACCTCAGGCTCCGTGCACACCCAAATACAATGGAAGGCGAAACTGGGCAAGTGAAGCAATCAGGGATAATTCTGTGATCTCACTCTCACTGAAACTCACCTACAAGCTTGGTATGCTGCTTCTGCGACAGATCATCTCTCCATGTTGCAGGCATCCCCAAGACAGGCTACAGAGCCATCCATGTGGTTGATTCATTCACCCTTCAGGGAATGGCTTGCCCTCACTCCAGCCAAGCAGCACAGGTAAAAGCCCTTAGAGCCATCTTCAATTGTGAGCCGCTCAACTGCCCCTTATCAGTTGACAGAGACTCTGGCTGGACTGCTAAGGCAGCAACAGTCTGATTACCCATCTCGCTTGCTGATGACTGCAAGACTGCAAGGTGGGAAGGGCCATAGCCCATTTAGATGTGGATGGGCATAGCAACCAGAACACAAGACCAGACGACTCCTCCTTTGGAGCAGCCAGACGGAGTACAAGGCAACCACTCTAACTTCCACTGTAACCATTCGGCAGACCTTGCTGGGCAGCAGAGACACATTGCTGATAGTAAATTTGTCAGAAGCATTCATGGGGTGAGAACTTCCATGATGTTACAATATAGGGAAAGATCCCACAAATATATATACTGTATTTGCCAGCATAGACACATCCCATTTTCAAACAGTAGTTTTGGGAACAAAATTTTTAATGAATTTCTAATCTACTATATTTCACATCTAGGCACTCCCAAGCTGCCTCTTCTCTGGCCAATGAGCTCCGTCAAGTGGTGTGATTCCCTCACGCAGCTCAGCTTAGAGCAGGAAACAGCACGTTCTGTGGTGATTGCAACAGCAGTGGCCCGTGAGCCAAACCACCCTTGAAAACTAGGGAAAAGGTTATGCAAGGAAGGAGAGAAGGTGAGAGGGGAGACGGGGCTAAGCTGATCCCAGGAAAGAGAAGGACGGGGCCGTTTTCTGTCAGGGAGCAGTGGCCGCAGCAACCAGGGAAGGCCTAGACACAAAATTTGCCAGCATATAAGACGCACTGGCGTATACAGCACACCCCATTTTCAAATAATATTTTTCAGGAAAAAAGTAAGTCTTATACACCGGCAAGTATGGTAGTTTTTCTCTTTTGCTTTGTTACAAGTAGAATACTTTTCCTTTAGCACTTTAGTAGACACGACAGAACATTTGAGTAATCGGGTACTCAGTCTATTGTTTAACTGTATGTTTTGGTGGCCCAGAGGACCCCCAGGACTCCGTAAAGGTGCCCTAGTTGAGGAAGGTCACTGTCACCAGAGTCAAGAGCAGTATTCCAACCCAGTCAAGGAAGGAGGAGAACCCTCACTAGACAGGTCCACCAGAATACAGTGAAGTTTCTAGACCTGTGAATAAGCCTAGGTGGGGCTACCCCAGGTACCAGCAGAGACAAACAGTTGTTTCCAGCCCCCTCGATTGATGCTCCTCTTTTTCCCTTGGACTCACTCACCCTTTTCTGAACCCTGTTTGTCACAGTGAGCTTGTGTAGATCCAGCAGCTGGGAAGCCAGTGAGTTGGTGTGCCAAGAGCCATCTCCTTCTTTCCACAAACCCCTGTGCTTTTGTATTGGAAATGTTGGTTTTCCTCTCCAGATGTTGCATATTCATATACCCATTCACAGTTGAAAAGATCCTGCTCTTACCCTCCTCTCGCAGGCCTCCTTTGAACTATAATTCCCCCCAAGTTCTAAGGAGACACTGGCATTGCAAGTAGACTTCAAAGTCGCCTACCTCTTAGGGTAATAAAATGGTTATTATCTCTCCCACACATTGCTCAGCTGAGATTAAGCTCAGCACTGAGGAAAATAGTGCACAGGACAGTGGTGCTGAAAAACTGGGTTGCTATCTGTCCTTAGCTGGCCAGGCAGCAGCTGGGGGAGGGCAACGACGGGGGGAGGGGTTAAAGGGCTGTACAGCCTGATCAGAGCTGCCAAGAGGGAAGGTTCCCTTGGAAAAGAAGCACTTGTGGTGGTGGGGAGAGGTTAAATAAACTCACAGATAATCAAATCCGTACTGGTTAAACCCATGAATGTGGAAGGCTGACTGTATATACTGTGATCTTATAATCAACATAGTAAAACATCATCTACACTCCTCTTGCGAATGGAGGGTTATTCGTTTTCAAGTAAACTTTTCCTTAGGTATCCATCAACACAATTGTGTCAGTGACTCAGAAAATCTAATATATTTAGAATTAGATTAAGGTTTTCTTATTCACAACATACACACAGACTAGGAAACCACTATTACTGTCAACTAATATATAGATGGAAAAACAGAGACTGCAAACAGAATTATGTTCATCCAAGAGGGTAGTCACTCTGGATTAAGTTTCCCATCTACTGGATGGCTAAAGCTCAGTAAGTCGTCCAAGCCTCAGACTTGACAAGATAGACTTGGTCAAAGGGGCAGGCCCAAGCCAAGTATCACTCAGTAAGGCAATAACTCCCATCTTATTGTTGAGCGCAATTTCAGAAACAAAGGAAGCCAGGAGTGGTGGGGAGATGTTCATAGAAGAGTGATGACATACCTTCTAACTGTCCTGATTTGGTAGGGACAGTCCAGATTGATTCTCTGTCATCCAACTTTTTCAGCTACTTTTAAAATGTCCCAGTTCATTTCCTCCTCTCCCTTGTCCTCAGATTAATTAT
>CAOLHI010005813.1:0-53495 GCA_948474755.1 Ctenosaura bakeri | reverse complement strand
AGAGCTATCTGGCTGAGAATTCTAAAGGCCCCTCCTTAAACTGCAAAGTCCAGGATTCCATAGAATCTTCTTAGGCAGCCAATCATATGAGGTCTTCCCCGATAGAGATGAACAAACTTTGGCTTTTATACATTAGACTGAAACAAAACATAGACAAACAAAAACAGAAAACCTAATCAAAACAACATACAGTACCAAAATCTTACATACTGCCAACACAATAAAAAAACCCAATACAACAACACCTATTATTAACCTACACTAAACTAAAATAACAAAGATTTTAAAAACCCATAATTTAAACAGTGATTCCAGGCCTTATTGCAAGCAGGTCCTACTTTGATAATTATATTCAACATTCCTTTAAAAGTACCACTACCATCTAAGCTAGTTATTGTTGCTCATAACATATTCTATCTTAAACAGTAAAGCTATCTCATATAACAAATACATACATTATAACAAAGCCTAATAGCTATCCCTAGTCATGTTAAAATAATATTATTAGTTCCTTAGTAAATACCCAGAGATTTAGTAAAATAAATCTAACAATAAAAATATTATTATATAAAAATCATAACACTTATCCTCAAAATCATCTCTTAATTATATTTACACTTCTTAACCAAATCTTATGATCTAACATGGCAAATTATTCTAGCCCAACCATGTTACAAAGTTCTCAATAAATTTTCAGTAAAACAATCTATTTTTTAAAAATTTAAAATAATATTCATTATTAGCTATTAACTATTCTAAAATGCAACATTTTAAAAGACTAATATTTTCATAATACCTTTCTCATGTTACAGTAAACAAGAAATAAAATTGACAGTCATAGATATTAAAAACCTAATATCATCAATTCACTCAGTTTTTCTTAAATAGTCAATTAAAGATTTCCATTCAGATAAAAATTTATCTTCTTTTTGACTCTTTAACCTAATTGTTATTTTATCCATTTCCACCATTTCCATCAGTCTGTTAAGCCGTTCAGACACTGAAGAGATTTCCAACTTTTTCCAATACTTTTCATAGACTAGTCTTGCAGCAAGTAACATATATTGTACTATTTGCTACTGCTTTCCCAGGCTGGTATCTTCTTCCCAGACATAAATAATTCTGGCTTCTTAGTAACTGGACACTTGAAAATTTTTGGCATCAAGTTTTGAATTTTGTTCCAAAATTCCTTAGCCTTCTCACCTGTCCACCCAGACTATTGCATATTAAATAAAAACTTCTGCAGACTTGAAAGAGAAACACACACAACTTCAGTGGACAAGTTTTTCCACTTAACAGAATCAGCCCAGAGGCATCCACCTGTTCTTGCTGGTTACCCAAGCCTAGTATCCCAAACTTCCACCTGCCAATACTCACTGGCTTTCAGCAGTGGTGGACAGAGGGTAAACACCACCCAGGGCAAGGGGATAGGGTGACCAGTGGGTAGGGTGAGTGGGGTGGGCAGGAGAAGGGTGCGTGGAGGTGGGTGGGGTTAGTAGTGGGTGGAGGTGGGTGGGACAAGAGGCAAAAGTGAGTGGGGCAAGCAGGTGTGTGGGTGGGGCAAATGGCAAGTGGAGGTGGGTGGGGTGAACAGCAGCAAGAGGGCAGGTTCATCTTTTTTTTTTTTGAACCCCCCTGATATTGGCACCTGGGGCAGACACCTCAAATGCCCCACCCTAGATCCACCTCTGGCTTTTAGCTATGAATATACAAAACCTTTGTTCCTTCCATCACACTTACCCACATAAGACTTTCATAGTGGAGGCAACCAACTCCTAGAAAATTAAATAAAACCTAAGCTCAGTTTAAGGAAGCCTCACGGAGATTGGGACGTGCTTTTTCTGCTATTTTGCTAAAGGAAGACTGATTCCTAACAGTTTTAGCTTTCATAGAATTTTCCCCAAAGAGCTGACACCCTGGGAAACTCTTAACTCCCAACAGGAAAATTTAGAAGGGACTTGGAGTCTGAATTTGAAATTTTCCAGATGTGCCACATTAAAAGAAAAATACTAGAACATTTTTTTAGTGACATCTCACTCCAAATAAATTAGCTAACATATACAAAAATGCCAAGGATGAATGTTGGAAATGTGGAGGGAAAAAAGGGATCATGCTTCCACATATGGAAATACGATAAGGCAAAAAGATTCTGGAAAGACATTCACACTTTAATTGCAGAGATAATGAGGACAGAATTTCCAGTGACTCCAAAATTATATTTACTAAATATATTTAAAGGACTAGACATAAAGAAACAAAGAAAATATGGGAAAATATTTCTGTATGTGGTGACTGTTCCCAGATTAGTACCTGCTAAGGAATGGAAAGACAAGGAAATGGCACCAGAAGAAGAATGGGTACTAAAATTATCTGATATGTACCAAATGACTATGCTGTTAAATAATCAAAATGTAAGGAGAGTAAAATAAGATTGGGATTGTATAATGCAAATATGGGGAAAGAAATGGTGAAAATTGGTTGCTAGAGGCTTAGAAAATTAAATCTATGAAAATGGGTTTGTTGTTGGAGGTAATTTTAATTATTTTTAATGTATAAATATAAGTATAAATGATATATGAAACATGAACAAATGCTGAGATCTGGATAAGTTTATCATATTCGCCAGTGTATTCAGCACACTGACATATTAGAGGCACCCCATTTTCAGACTTTATTTTTTAGGAAAAAATTTTTTAGTACTCGGCAGAGGCAAAATGCATAGGAAGAGTGGCACAAGAATTCCCCCATTCCCTTTTTGGCTTCTGAAGATTCCCCTTGGGCAAACCCCCTTTTCTCGGCCTCAGAGGCAAGCCATGGCAAGCCCCGCTCTGAACAAATCTTGCTGAGAAAATTCCTCCATAAGCCAGAGATGAGTTGCAGGCACTTAAGAACAGTAACTGGGAAAAGAGAGTGAAGACAGGAGCCACTGAGACCTGTGCAGAAAAGGGGTGGGAAGGCAGTGAAAAGGGGGGTGCAAAGGATCGGAGGCAACTGCTCTTCTTTCTTGCCACCTCTCTTTTTGCCTCGTTTTGTTCCTCCACCAGTAAGGTGGTGGAGGCTGGGGCAGAAAACAGGCACAACAGCCCCCATCCTGCAAGAAGGAAAAGGAACAAGCAGCTCCTCTGGAAGAAAACAAACTTTCCCTTCAGGCTGGAGAGTGAAGTAAGCACGCCTCCATCCCACTCCTTCCCCCGCCAGGAATGGAAACCAACAGGGTTTTGCAGGTACCTCCCCTCACTCATCCTCCCCTTCCATCTTCCCATCTCTGCTCCCAAGTTCTGCTTGAATGCCTTGGCTGAGCAGGAGCCAACCAACTGTAGGACTGGAGGAAGTGGGAAAATGCCCTGTGTCACAGTATAAACAATTCCTTATTCCCCACCGTCCCACAGGTGGTTGGCTCCAGGGCAAAGACCCTACCGGAGGAGTGACTGGGAGGAAGGAGGGAGGAGCTGCAGCAAGGTGAGCTCTTCCTCTCTTAAAGGGGGTGCCAATGTTTTTCCACTTTCAAGTCCCACTCTAAGGCTGTTTCCGCACTAGACTGTTATAGCGCTATTATTCCACTTGCAACATCCTATGGAATCCTGGGGTTTGCAGGCCCACCCCTCCAGAAACTGCAAACCCCAGGATTCCATAGGATGTTGCAAGTGGAATAATAGCGCTATAACAGTCTAGTGCAGAAATGGCCTAAGTCAATTCTTTGGAATAGTTTTGAAAGTAGCTGTGGCAGTCTGTTGCACTATAAAAAAGGGATGGGAAGTGAGGTGGAAGAAATCTAGCAATACCTTTAAGACTGATTTATTTTAGTACTGTATGAGCTTTTCTGGAAATGAATCCACTTCCTCAGATGAAATGAAAGAGTGATATATAATCAGTTTATTAAGTGCATTTAGAATGTTCCAGGAGTGGGATAGAATGCAACAGGATTCATAAAGATGCAAATCCTTGCCCTTCTCCTCAGTGTTCTGTGTGAGCGCTTCTTCCCCCCCTTCCTATGCATTTAGGTCTGGCAGGAGTTACCATATTTACAAGTATATAAGGTGCACCCCATTTTCAGAAGGCATTTTTTTGGGAAAAAGTGTGTCTTATATGTCAGCAAATATGGTAATGACATTCGTGTTATCAGTTATGCTAGATATATACTAGATAATGAATATTTTATAAATAACAGATACAGAGATATAGATAGAAAAGTATTACATAATAACTATTATGTGCTGTATTAAGTATATGATAAGTAATATGTACCTTATAACATTTTTATTTTTAATAAAAACTATAATAACTAAGAAGAAAGAAAGTAAAAAGAAAGAAGGAAATAAAGTGTCTTGCCCAGCACTGCATATGGGTGCCATCTCATGTGGGTTGCTTGCCATACTAATTGCTGTTTTGCCTTCAAGTTAGTTTTGACTTCTGGAGGCCCAAAGGAGAATCTATCACAGGGTTTTCATGGCAAGATTTGTTCAGAGGGACCTTGCCTTTGTCTTTGCCTTCCTCTGAGGCTGAGAGAGTAGGACATGCCCAAGATCACTCAGTAGATTTTCCATGGCCAAGTGGGGATTTGGACCCTGTTCTCTGTAGTCCCAGTTCCATGCTTAGACCACTATACCACACTGTCTCTTGCCATACAAGTAGCCTTTGGCTATTGCTGTTTCAAAAGGTGACTGAAAATGCATTCATGGAATATTTTCTTTTGAATAGCCATGGTGATAGTTTTGTGTACCTACAGCAAAACTGGGAATGATGGATATGACATAGATATTATTCCTGCCCTGCTTCTTTAATATATAGAATTCTGAAACTGAAAAAAAAGCTGTATAATGACTACAAAGTATTAATTCGAGCGCAAAATACAACAGTTCTACATAGTAACATGATCATGTCTTGTACACAGTTGTTCTTAAAGCTCACTAAATCTGTTATCCTTTCAAAGCATCATCTAGGCCTCTAGAGATCCACTTTCTAACAGTAGCAGTACCCTGATGCTTCCTGTACCCAGCTAAAATCATCCCTACTGGTATTAATAAATCAACTATCAGAACTTCCAAGGTTTTATCTTGGATTTCTGGTAGGTAGTTCAGTGGTATAGACATTATCTCAAAAGTAACATTCTGATACTTGCTTCACTGTATAAATGGTCACAAATGCTCTTCTAGTAAGCCTGCACAACAGGCTGATCTGATATTTTTCACTAATTGAAATTTCCTGGATTTGTGCAACCACAACATGTTCTTGAAGACCTAGTATTTGTATCAATACCACAGGCTTTTCCTTTTTTGCCACCTTCTTCCTTATGAAATAAACATCAGTTCAGATGAGCTGTTAAAACAGTAATTATCAAGCGCATTTTAAAAGTACATCTTTATTGGTATGTATTGATCTAATATTTTCTATGAGAGGTATTTCATGCAAGCAGGCTATTACATTTGACTAAAACTGGCTCTTCAATTAATATAACAATTTACCATGCACATTATTCATCTAATAGCATTGTGCAAAACCTAAGATATTATTATGAGTATATACCTGTAGTTTCTCTAGAATTCAAAGTGTGCCTTTTCATTATCTCGTTCATTTCATGGCAAACCTATAGAGAATATCATTTATCTTTTTTACAGTTTTATATGATTAGGAAATTAAAGCTAAGACATGATTCATCCATGGCCACTTAGTAAAGCAGTGGCTGAACTGGGATTTAAAACCAGGCTTCCTCACAATTGATCTCTCTCTTCTGTGTTAGTGAGAACTTACACGCTTGCAGCAGACCCCAACTACCAAACATCCACTGAAAAAGGTTTAAGATGAATTTAGAAATATAAAGTATAAATAATATTTTAAAATGATTTAAGATATGTTGAATGTGGGACGAAATTGATGTTTGTGGTCAAGCAGCCAAAGAACTCACATTTATAAAAGTATCTATTGTGAATTATGTCCTTAGTTCTGTACACTGTATATTAGACAGCAGTTTCAAGAGAAATGTTTCATCCAACTCCCACTATGCGAAAAACTGCTAAATGACTATGTATCCTCTTAGTTCTGATTTTATAAACTGATTTTGCTGTGGAAGCTAGCATTAAATTTATCCTCATAACACCATCATTTTATTTTAGTGGTTGCAATATGTAGGAGTAATGATTCAGTTAAGAGAATGCTGAAAAGTAATTGCTACCTGAAAAAGGTGGTGTTCATGTAGTTTAGATTGAAATCCTAAATGAGATCAATAGAAACAAATTTAATGTCCTCAGCATCTAGAAAAACCTGGCACAAGAAATTTTTATTTGCTAGAAGAATATTTGGCCTCCTATTTGTGAGATTTGTCCAGTATAATTCCCAGTCCATTTATTCTTTCATGTGTATTCTTCCTCAAAGAATGAAATGATACAATAGTACTGGCTCCTGATCTCAAGTAAGTGATTTTATATACTATGTGTACGCTTCTCCAATTATTTTAGAGAAAACAATAAGGTTTATGCAAAAACAAGTAAAATGAACACAAAGCAGACAAAAAGGTCTTTAAATTGAAATGACATTGAAACCCTATCAAGTAATCTGAGTACTATGGAGCAGATTTCCTTGGTCTTGATGATAAAAACACAGCCCTTTTCAGATATTTATAGCACGTACATGTTGAACAGATGTGTGTGTGTGGGAGGGCAGGGTAGCATCAGAGTTGCATGCTCTGCTCCTGGCTATTGCAGGCATGTCTGCAGTTGCTCTGCAGTTTCTAGCTTCATTACAATTTATTAATAATGCCTGGCATTCAGTCTTGCAGTCATGGATTCATAACCGAGAGTTCTAGGCTCTGTGTTCAGTAAGACTATGTAGTCTTAAAGTAAACCTACTTAACTGCCACCCAGCCCATGTTAACAGCCAGTCAGCAGAATGGGCAAAGGAGGTCATTACTTAGGCCATTTCCACACTAGACTGTTATAGCGCTGTTATTCCACTTGCACATCCTATGGACCTGGGGTTTGCAGTTTAGGGAGGGGCCAGGTGGCCCCTCCCGAAACTGCAAACCCCAGGATTTCATAGGATGTTGCAAGTGGAATGACAGCGCTGTAACAGTTTAGTGTGGAAATGTTACAAGGACTTAAATAAGTTGCCCATGTAGGATACTGGGATACATTTTTAAATTGCCCTGCATCCTTATGTATATAAAGACAATGCAAACATGTAGGAGTGTAATAGCAATATAAATACCAAACAAACAAACAAAAAACCAATAAATTCAATTAAATCAGTAAAACACAACTCATCCTTATATTCAAAGGACCAGAAGATAACAGACAAAACACAATGGCAACAAAAGTCACTTTGAAGTGCCTGTGTAAACAAAAGGAAATATACATTGTCAGCACCTGTCACACTTCCATGCACAATACATTTGACAACTAGTGCACCACAACAGAGAATATTGGGAGAGCGGCACCCCCCCCCAAAATCTTAGCAATTGGAAGCCCATGCACTTGTTCAGCCTCACTGAACATAGTAAGAGTTACTTTGTGTAAACATGTAGAAATGTTCCATGAATTACATAAGGGCCCATAAAGGATTAAAAATTCCACAATCTGTGTTCTTGTATTTCTAAAGGTGTGAGCTTCCACACCTTCTATAACTCACAAACAGAATGCAGCTATTTTCTGAAACATTAAGGTATTGCAATTATTTTGCAACTCTACTTAGCTGTATTTATTTTGTTGTTGTGTGCCTTTGAATCATTTCTGACTTATGGCAACCTTAAGGCAGGCCAATCATGGGGTTTTCTTGACTGACATTGTTCAGAGAGGAGTTGACTTTGCCTTCCTCTGATGCTGAGAGAGTACAACTTACTCAAGGTTACCCAGTAGATTTCCATGGCTGAGTGGGGATTTGAATCCTGGTCTCATAGTGTCCTAGTTGAATACAGAAACCACTACACCGCACTGATTTTCATCTATATTTATAGGTTTATATATTTGTATTTACAAGGCATTACTGTATCTTACTTGATTCTTTGTGTAATGCTGACCAACTAAAAACTTTGGGGAGATGAAAGTGTTATATTTGCTTTGCTTTGAAATATTTTCTTTGGGATTTTGTTTGCATATATCAGTTAGGGGTGGTAAGAAAGGGTATCTGATTATGACTTTGCAGATTATTTATTCCTCCATATGCTTTAATAGTCTTGATTCTGCAGTGTATACATTTTGCATCTACCAACACAACTTCAACATTTTCTAGTCAATTAGTTTTGACCTTTACTTTAATAAAAGATTTGTCCTTTAGTACAGTTCATTGGTCTTGATTCTTTTGACTCATGTTAATATCTTCTGCTAACAGGTAGTAAATAATCAAGCTTCATAAAGTAGCCACAGACATTGAATGTGGCTACTTTATGAAGCCTGGTGGTGTGAAGTTTCCATTCAACATGATTCTGAAGGCCAAACTAGACTATTTGTTTAGCACATTTTTGGCCAATGTACTCTCTCATGTGGTGAAATAATCTGTTATACTGCACTATTTTCCTCACTTTTGTATCTTGCTTTTAACATATTTTGTTTGAGAATGGTCATTGGAAAGAAAATAAGAGCTTGGATCCTTTCTGCACTACACCATTATAGTACTATTATTCCACTTTCAACATCCTGTGGAATTCTGAGGTTTGTAGTTTACTGAGGCCAAAGAGCTCGCTGGATGAGAATTCCAAATGCCCCTCCCTAAACAGCAACTCCCAGGATTCTATAGGATGTTGAAAGTGAAATAATGGTACTATAACAATGTAGTGTGGAAATGGCCTTAGTTTACAGGTCTGATTGCTCAGGCCCATATCTCTGAGGTAATCCCATTTTGAGAGGGGAAATGGATGAATTGTAAGGAATATATATTTCCATTAATGCCTGGTCTGACCATTGGTTAGCACTGGTCAAAAGAAGAAATAGAAGATACATTAAAGAAGTGCAAGAGGCATTCATTCATAAACCCATACTAATAACTGGAATTAAATGGAGAGCATGGAATGATGTGTGTGGAGGATGCTGCAATGTAGTTACCACGATGAATTGTGCTCATTGTTTAATTGCTTTCATTGCAATAATGCTGGCTGCAGAAGATGGAAAACCGCTGCTGAAAAATTAGGATGAATATAATAATTCCTAGCAGCCATATTTAGATGTCCTTGTTTCCTGAATTTACTCTATCTGGGGGAGGTATCCAAAAGGCTAATATTTTTGCTTGAAACAGTCTCTGCTGAATTTGATTGGACAGTCAGAGCATCTTGTACATCTATATATTTGCACATCATGTACTTACTCTGAGGTTTCATCCATCCTGTGTCAGCCCATGTTGCTCTTTGGGCCTTTCCAAGCTATCACTTTGTACTGCTATTATTCTACTTTCTACATCCTGTGGAATTCTGGGGTTTGTAGTTTACTGAGGCCAAAAAGCTCTCTGGCTGAGAATTTTAAATGCCCTTCCCTAAACAGCAAACCCCAGGATTCCATAGGATGTTGAAAGTGGAATAAAAGCACTATAATAGCATAGGGTAGAAAGGCCCTTTGTATTTGATTTTTCATTCATGATAACTCATAATGGGCCTACCATTATCCTATCAGGTGGCTGCCTCAGGCAGTAGGTTTCAAATATCATGAAAACTGCAGCAAATTGTTGTTTAATTTGCTCTTAGTGGGTGATTTTTACTGCCGGTATACGGTACATTTTCTTATCCCAACTCAGGCAGAAAAATGTTTTGGGATGGCCATGTGATGTTTCACTGCAAAGATGAGAGAAATGACCTTTTGGGTCAGGAAAGAGGAATGATAAATGCTGATCATAATTAAAATCAACAGTGGAAATTAAATGTCATGCGACCATGTCTCGGAAGAAGCTACCTGCTGAAGAAAGCAAGGTCTGCAACAGAATTATGTGGTACCGTGATGGCCTGCACTTTATAAGAGATTTTACTGCAATGCTAAATCAATGGGCTTGCTTTTTTTAATACTTTGCAGCAACTTTGTTGATTTACAGCTGGTAGAATGTGAGGAGATACTTATTGTAGAGGAGGAAAGGTTATATATTTGGAATAAAGAAGCAAAAATTAAGCAGAGGAGTTGTGAAATCTAAAGCCATTGATTTCTGTTCTTAATGTCATAGGAAGGGCATGGCTGCTGCTTCTTCTATATGGGCTTTTTTTGAATTCCAGTAACATTTGAAGAATGTGCTTGTGTTCCACACCCTCCCAACCCTCATTCTACAGGACAGGGCAATACTGCAATGAGAAATAACCACATCAGGAATGTAGCAAGACTATTTTTACTGTGTGGGGGTAGTGACAAAAAATTGCAGGAGGGCATTGGTCACTATATAAGAGGTTTCTGTTGAAGAAATGTGTTAATAGGAGTTATGACAAAATAACCCCTAGTGCATCTTAAGTAAAAACTATATTGTAAAGCCTACAAAACAAACAAATTCAATATACAATATTTTACATGTGCAAAATAGATGTATAATCTAAATAACAACAACTGGGAAATGCACAACTATTATGTAAATCACCCCATTGCAATAATCTGAACTGTCAATAAAGTCTAATGCACCACGATTTCTTTGCAAATCGGTGGAGAGATTGCTCACTTCATGTTCCTTCAAATATATTACTTTCAAAAGTCAGGATTACTGAATTTGCTTCTCTCTGATGAAACACTGAACACCTGTTATGGTGTCAGCACAGGTGTCAAAACTGAAAGGTCTGGTTTTACCTGGCGCAATGCCTAAAATTATCTTCAGACCTTATGGTGCAGAGGCTTCTTAAGAGGAAAAACCGTACTCTGCCTCCAAAGCTGATTTCTTTGAAGGACGTGACTCTTCCAGCTACTAATGGAAAAAAAATAACAGCAATTCTACTCCTTTTTGTTTCAGGTCCCTTGGAAAGAAACAGAAGGACTGCCACTGTTTGCATCACTTCAGCTTTAAGACCATCTTAAACTACATTTTAAAACAACATCTCAAGTGAGATGCAGCTCTGGACATAAATGTCTTCTCACTTCCTCCTCATGTAATTTTTAACATCTCTGCCAGATGAAGAAGTCCATGGAGGTTTGAATGCCTGTATGATGTATTTTACCCATTTAGTTGGCCAAATAAAGTTATCAACATGATGTTATCAGGATTTTGCTGATTTTTCTTCAAGATCCACATGGCTATACCTCAGCAGCTCATCTTTAAATGAGAATTATGCAATGCTCTTACAGTATGAAAGGTGTTTTATATGCATCCTTGGTACTGTTCATGTGAATTTCAGCGGCAAAAACTAGGATGCTGATAAGGAGAGATTTCCACACACAGTGAACAACCACATAACATATGCAGAATCGATGATGTGAAATTAATGAAAAACTAACTACTAACAGATAAAAGTTCACCAATTCTTTACATTTTTTAAAAAATAATATCTTTAAGTATTAATTTTTATAAGGAAATGTTTGGCAGTATATCATATAGGTCCTGAGATTTCCAAGCTGAAACCTAAGGACAGTTCCTAATGATACTATGGGTGTGGACCTTGCTGTTATCACCAAGCACTGTGCATTAAGCATCTACCACAGTTACTCACGATTTCTCATTCAAACATGCACACATGTGCACTGATCATATTTTCCTGGCTGGAAATGAACACAGAAAATCTATCTAACAGTATAGAAGAGGAGAACTCCGTGAATTGATGTTAGATGGCAACTCAGGATAGATAAAAGATGGATGCCCTTAGATAATACAATTCTACACACACTTACTGAATACAGGGTATGATGGGAAATGAAGTCCAACAAAAAGGGAAAAGCAATGTTCCAAAGCAGCGCAGCAAGCAAAGAGTATCTCAGCATCTGCTTCAGACATGCAAACACACCTACACCAAACCTCACACTCAAGACTTAGGGTGTGATGGAAGGCCATCGATACACACAGTTGGATGGGATGCCATCTATTCAAGCCCCTTGATGACAATGTGGGAATTCCATAACTAAAATATGCCTCATTCTCATAGAAGAGCCATATACTCCTAAATTAAAATAAGCACATCAACACATTATTATGAAATAACATCTAAAAGTATCTGTTTTACACACAGACACAGATCCACCTCACTTAAGTCATGGGGCAGGAAAGGAAGCCCAACAAAATGGAAAAGGCAACGTTCCAAGCACACTGTATAATAAATATTTTCCATATGTTATTATCATATATTATTTTCATAAATTCAGTATCCCTCAGTTTCCTCTCAGTGTATTTCACAGCAGGAACTGAAGATTCCAAGAAAGATTGATTCAGCTTCAGCCTCACATATTGTTCTCCTTGTTTGCCACCTCCCTCCCAAATAACCTATTGCATGCAGTTAACACAGCATTATTTCTACCCAAAAGACAAGAAATCTCTTCTCCCTCATAAACATACATATCCAGTCATATAGATACAGTCTCCAACCTGCCCTCTCTTCTTCCCTCCAAAATTGAATTCATATTTTTTAAAATATTAATAACCTTTATTCTCTCCAATATCCCTTCTTTCTCCTAATTGATCCACTTTCTGCTGCATGATAAATTATTCATTTAATCATTAATCTCTGGTTCACTTGCTTAGTGCCTCCACCCTTGCAGACACCAGGCAATGCAATCTCCATAATCTCTGTTGCATCTTCATCATCATCAATCTCCTTCACATCAAGCAGCAGTAGCTAGGGTGGGGCAACTGGGGAGTGTGCTCTTGTTACCTATGCCTGGGGAGTACTCTCCTGCCTGCCAATAACCCTCTTGCCTGCTGCTGCCCCCCCTGCTCACTACCGACCCCAATGCCTGCCTGTTGCCCCCCTACACCCACCTCCACCACTTACATCCATCCATTGCCCTTGACACCTGCCTGTTGCCTCCCGCCACTGTCACGACTGCTCCCCACTCACCACTGCTCCATTCCCCCGCCACCGCTGGAGTTCTTCCTGGCCTGGTGCGGCAGCGCAGCAGCACCCAGGAGGGCAACTTCTGCGCTTGCCCTAGGCACTGCTGAGCCTAGACACCACTGTCAAGCAGCCCACCAACACTCTTTCCATCAGCACTTTTGTCAGTTGGCTACACTCCACTTGGATAAGATGGATCCAGACAGCACACCATACAGCCAGTCAGGTAGGGAAGGGTGGCATTTTTGGGGGATGCACCACTCCTTGCCTGCTTCCTCATGCACCATAGCCCTACCCTCATGCGCTGTAGGTTCTCCCCCATGCCATAGCCATGCCCACACATGCTGTAGCTGTTCCCCCATGTGCCATGGCCCTTCCCCATTTCCTGTAGCCCCACCCATGTGTGCTGTAGCCCAGCACACATGTGCTGTAGCCACACCCATGCATGCAGTAGCCATGTCCACACATGCCATAGCCTCACCCCCATGGCGTAGCCCCCTGCCCCTACCCTACTTGCACCAAGCTATGCCACTGTATACAGTATCCAGGGCCAGCATGCATAGCAACACAGTGTTTCATCTGCTTACTTTCGCTTACTGCTTTAGTTAACTCACACATATGCTCTGCTTTCCTTTCTTTCTCTGATGATCACTCCCTTATTGCATGGCTTGCATGCGTCCATACATACAAGATATCTAATCGGTCCAACACTTGCATGTAGTCTCCTTGCAGAGCTCCACACAGCACATTTTCCCCCTTTTGAGACCTGCCACCTGCTGAGCTCTAGCATGATTTGCAAAAACAGCTGCAGGGGAGGGAGGCACAAGTTGACCCAACTTTCAACTTATCTGATCAAGCTTTGTAAATCCCCAAGTGTTGCCTTTTGTCCTTCGTTTGTTCATAGTCTGGAATTTCTCTAGCTAGCAAAGCAAGGTTCACATCTAGAGCTCTTATATTTTCTGCATTAGCACTGCCTTGGTAACACTGCCTGTTACCTTTCTTTGGATGATTAAACTATATTTTTAAATAGTCAAATTAAGTTGCTGCAATTTCTAGAAATGTGGGGACCAAAGGAAAAATTCATGGGAGTAGTTCTTATTTGCAAGTGAACGACCTCTTTTGCCCCCCACCCCCATTGCTACGTGTCTGAACCACATTCTCATCAACCTGTCTCGCACAATCTCCTAGGTTCAAAGTAGCCATGGAAGCATGGGAAAATGCTAGTGCAGAATCTGCTGCCATGTCTTTGTTGTAGATGATGAACCACCCTGTAATACTCTGTTGTAGGTGACCTGAAGATCTACTCTATGTTTTTATGAAGAAATTGTGAATTGTTAATGAATAGCTTCAAATATGGTTCATCTGAAAGTAACTAGAGTTACTGGACTTGAAGTGAATGAAAAATAAATGCTCACATTTTTATCTTCTATATAGTTACAACCAGTAGAAAAGCTTCTGTAGGTGCATTACCTATGATTGCTCCAGTTGACTTCACCTGGCACAATACAGACTCAGAGCACTATTAATCAAAACCACCTTTCGAATCCCTTTGGGAGCTTTCTAAACATTTGGTTTGCTTTTTAGCTCAAAATCTACATCAGGCTGTCTCTGTTGTGTTCCAGAGCCTTGCAAAATAGCAGATTTCCATTCACACTCAGTGTTTTTTTCCCCTTGTTCTTTCCATGACAACAGCCGCCTTCATCCATTTAAAGCATTTCTTACATTCACAAAATTAAATAACTGTTTGCAATTCAAACACAAATTAGGATACACTAGATGTCTGCATCAATGGGCAATGGGAACAGGAAGAGAAAAATATATGTGTAGCTAAATCTGTTGAAATCAGTTGGACCTATATTAGTTGTGAACAAAGTATAACTTAATTCTTTGGATTTCAGTGATATACAGGGTGAAACTAGACACTATATGGCCCAGTTTGCAATGTCACATCTCTGACGGCAGAAGTACATGGCACAAGGTGTGTGCGCACCCCCAAACTATGACTCTAGAGACCAGGATCTGAATCTCCAATCTACTATTAAACCCGTTGGGTGACCTTAGCCAAGTTACATTCTCTCAGCCTCAGAGAAATGCAAAAGCAATAAATCTTGCCAACCCCCCCCCCATGATAGGTTTGTATTAGGGTCACCATAAATCTGTTTTCAAAGAAGAGAGACATGATTGTTAGAAAGAATCTCCACCTGTCAGCAGCACTTTTTGTTGTGTGTCTCCAAGTTACTTCTGACTTATGGCAACCCTAAGATGAATCTATCACAGGGTTTTGTTTTGTTTTTGGCAAGATTTCTTCAGATGGGCTTTGCCTTTACCTTCTTCTGAGGCTGAGAGAATGTGACTTGCCCAAGGTCACCCAGTATCTGAGAATGGATATGAAATCTAGCCTCCAGAAGCCTTTAATAAATGAATAAATATATAAATATATATTTAAGTAAATATTTTAATATTTAAATCTAAATTTCAATATTTAAATATTAAGTCTTGGGTATCCCCAGCAACAGATTATATTTACAGATTAAGTAAAGAAAAGGTTAAGAACCACTGGCCTAAGATATTTTGCAGCCTGAGATGCAGTGCCACATGGACCTCTGCCCCCATGAAGTATCCAAAGCCAACTGATTTATTTTTAGTACCTGAGGTATAAAATCACATGGGGACCTCTCTTTCTATATAATGCAGTAACAAAAACTTAAATAACAATTAATTTACCTTTTCACGATTTTCAAAACCTGCTGCCTGAAGAGGTCACCTCAGACTCCGTAATGATGACAATGGGTAAAATTCAAATGGGTAAATTCTACCTAGGAACTGTGACTCTGATCCAACAGATCCTCTCTGTGATGTATAAACAGCAAGTTAAAGGTATCAGCCGTACCACATTGATGTTTATTCTGACCCTTCATTTCAATAAACTTTTACTGAATTTTTGTCCAATGTGTTTACTTAATATGAGGACTTATTACTTACCACACTTTGAAAAGAGCTTTCGGAGGATTATCTGCTGCACTGGAAATTCAACAAAATTACTTCATTATTTTCAATTATTTTACACCAGCCAGGCCTTTTGCTCTTGTGAAGTTGTTGTAAGCAAACAAGAATTGGAAAAGGGTTTCTTTTCTTTTTCTTTTTAAATGTGCAATAATTCTTTAAACTGCACACATTGCAAAACAGGCAACTCTTTTGCTTGAAAGCAATTGATTTTGCCAATGTCATTTAAATGTTTGGGTCTCATCAGGGCACAAGATTACACTATAATTCAGTCCATTGAATACAGTCATCGTCGGACAACATTCAGGAATGCATGAGATTCTGCTCATAAGCGCAAAATAATTTATCATAATGTAGCAAAGCATGCATGAATAAATCCCCTTTCAGGGCCTGTTTGTCTTTCCTTCTGCATTGCTAGCTTTGTATTATACCAGTAGTGCAAAGCAGTCAGCCATTTCATCAGGCTGCCTGCTAATTGCTCTTGCACAAGGAGACTCATTAGCTGGCCCAAGAGTCTACAAAGTCAGCTTCATTTAGAGGACATTACACATTGGAATAAGCAAATATGGAGCATGAAGGTGTACCTGATGGAGCACGGTGCACATACTTGTTACAGGTGGACTCTGAAGGTGGTACTGGTGGAGTTAAGACAAATAGAATTATCACACTTTCTGTCTTTAAAAAAAAAGATTTGAAATAAATGTAGGAAATAGCTATGAGATTAAGAAGAAATGAACAATGAAAAAATCATCTCAGCGTTGCGTGGCAGTGTCCAGCTTTGTTCTTTGATATTGATTTTCTTTTTAAGTTTCATTTTTCTCTAACACTGTTATACAACATTATTCCTGGAAATCTGGCATAGAAATAGAACTCATATAGGGGAAGAAGGGAAGGCAAAAGATGGAAATATGAAGGGAAGAGTGATAAACTAGGGGGTAAATTAATGATGAAGGATCCAAAACAAAGTGACAATTAACCCACACAAGCACTGTTACACGCTGGTCAACTAATGAAGCTGATTTAGTACCTTTTATCACATGACCGATAAGATAACAATACCCTAGTTGGTAATGACAATAATACTGAATAGCTTTGATTCACGGCATCTTCAAATGATGGCCTAAATTAAAATGAACCACTGCCAGGCAGTGGGGGTCTGATCTTGCCCCCGCCACCATATGCCTGCATACCACTCTGAGATAAAAATAAATATAAATCAACACTTTCAGTCACTTCCACTTCTGTTTAGCCTTTCTTTTTGGCTGATTTTTCTAGGGGAAGGATGGAAAGGCAAATGAAGCCCAGACACTGCATTATGGTGTGGCTTTCTGGTAATGGTTATGGTGATTTGAGAGCAGTATTTCTCCAGACTAAAAAATGAATTTTGACAGGTTTGGAGGCTTTAAGGTTGTTCTGGGATTCTTGGAAGGCACAAAGAAAAGGAAGTGGAGCAAATATTATCCCCACCTCAGCTATATTTCTACTGCTCTGGTATCTTCCATTTAATATCATTCTCCTTTGGAAGAACAGCATAGTCGTTTGAGCCCTTTCCTCTCACTCAGTAAGAGGAACCAAGCAACTGTACTTGGAAGAAACGCTCCACCACTCTTTTTCTTTTATATTTTTCCAAATAAAATGTTCCTGAAAGTTTTCTGGATCTCGTGCTCCCTTCCACTTTTTTTTTTGGCCACATCCTTGGTCTTTATTGGATAATTGGAGCTGTTCAGCTATACTTGAATTACTCATCTTAAGGATTGTATTTAATTATTTCTGGCAGTTAGTTGAAGCAGCTGGTAAAAGCTCTCCTATCTTATAAAAAAAGAGAGAGAGATGCATTTGATAAAATATGTCCTTATAAGAAACTTCATCACAGAATAGTTGTAAGGATAAAAAAATGGAGCCTGTAACTCAATTTTGCTTGATGTCTGTGCATTGTGAATCTGGAGTCCCCTGTTTTAAATTTTTGCCTTTGTGAATAGATGGAGACTGGCAACTTGGAGGAATTAACTTTATAAAATCTGTAATTTAGCAGCAAGGTTGTTGTCCCATGCCTTCAAGTCATTTTTGACTCATGACAGTCCTAAGATGAATCTATCACAGGCTTTTCTTGGCAGGACTTGTTCAGAGCAGGTTTGCCTTTGCCTTCTTCTGAGGCTGACAGAATGTGACTTGCCCGCTGTTGCTCCATGGGTTCCCATGGATTTGCAGAGATTCAAACCCTGGTCTCCAGAGTCATTGGCCAATGCTCAAACCACTATACCATGTTGGCTCTCAGCAGCAAGGTTAAGAGACTCTAAATGTCCAATTAATCTAATTCATCTAAGAAATGGACTAGTTAAAAACTGAATCTAGTAATAAGCCTTCAGTTTATTGGTTTTACCAGAAGATATTAATCAAAATACCAAGAAGCCTGCATTAATGAAACAAAAGACCAAACGAATCTTTAAAAACTCCAGGCATTTATCAAGTATATCTTGATGCACATTACCGATACTAGCCTAGTCCCTGGACAAATCAGCTTTAAAATGATGTGGATGGCACACAGTGGTAGTACTGAGTATATGTTCTTATCAATTACATGAAGCATGCTCCATGCCAAATAAAATTTTCATAGTTATGACATTGCTGAAGATATGCTGAATCAATTCTACAAGTTCCATACTGGAACAAAAATATTAATATCATATCTCTGTTTCCAGGTGTATCTAGCCTTCCTCATTCTGGTGCCTACCAGACACTTAGGTTCACACATTCCATCAACTTTGACCATTGGCCGTGCTGACTAGAACTATAGTCTAAACTATAGTCTACTGCAAGGAAAGTAGCTTCAAGAATACTGTTGCTGGTCTATTCTCTTCTTATGCAGCAATGAATGATGAAAATTACTGAACTGGAAGGAATGCTTAACTGCCATATCATGTTTCAGAACAATATTTACAATTTTCAGGAGTTCCATACTTGCTAGCATGTTGGAGGAAAGGTCATATAACATTCAAATCTGCTTAACATTCTCAGGATTTGCCACTAGGCTTGTCTTAAATACTCAAGCCAGTCATCATGGAGCAAAATTAAAATATTTTTTCAGTCATTTGCAGCTGCCAGAATATTTAGATTGCAGTCAAAGAGTAGTTTCAACTCTTGCCTGATTCACTGACAACTCTAATTTGTCTTGTTAACATGTTGGATAATGATGGAGTCATTACTTACTAGTTTAATTGTTAGCTTCAATGGAGCAGCCTTGGCTGAGCTCTGATGAACTTCATTGAGAGTGGTCTTTCTGTCAGGAGCTATACCAAAGCTTTCAAAATTTTTCATTTTGATCAGTTAGTCTCAAAGGGATTCATGGGTTCATGTATTATCCCAAACTCATATAATATCAAGAATTACTGTAGAGAAATAGGAAAGAAAAGCCTTTAATATTTTTTTTTGAAATATTTTATTCATATGGAAATTCTTTGTCAGGCTTCAGTCTGTATCCCAGGGTGTTAACAGGTATTTTATCTCCTGTTGCTTTTATACATGCACTTCATAATATGCTTAAATAAGAGGAAGCTAACCTCAACTCATGTAGTTTCCATTTTTTAAAAACTATATAAGTAATGCATGTCTGATTAGTAAATGTTTTATGGATTTTATTCCTTATGACGGTTGCAAAGTACATCGGTTAGATGTGTAATGTGTGCCAACAGACATGAGAGAACCGCTGAATTATGAGTAATACATTGCTGGTGTTTCATTACACTTCTATTATTTCAGAGACCTTTACAAAGGGATACAAACGTAGGTCTCCAGATTAGATGTCTCTTTTCTTTTAAACTGATATTTATTTGTTTGTTGGAACAGATGCATCATAGTGAGAGATGCATAATTAGCAAATAACACTTTACAGTTATTTTTGCTAGCTGCTAATTAATTTCTAGATGAAGTCCTTAAAGGGTCATCTCAAAACATGCACACAAGGTTTTGCAGTTTTCTTGTTTCTATCAACTTTATTGAATTAGCACCAGAGATACTCATGGCTTCTTTGAGTCATAGCTGGGCAACCAGTGACCCCTCAGATGTTGTTGCAGTACAACTTCCATCAGCCCTAACCCACATAGTCATTCTCTATGATGATGGGAGTTGTAATCCAACAACCTCTGGAAGGCTACCAGTTTCCATCTTTGCATGACATCACAAAGCTGTTGCTACTTACATGCATCTTGTGAACTGCATAGTGTCCCCAAGACAGGATCTGAGAATTTATCCATCCCTGGCTTATTCTGATGAATATGTTCAGATTTGTAGCCTTAATTCATTTTCTATAGGTATGCAAAAAGAATAACAAATTGCTTGCACAATTATAATATAGATTTCAGTTGATTGCTACCATCAGCATTTAAAACTCAGCCATGTCTTTGTAAACAGGTCGTTACAAACCTGATAAAATCTCATTCCAATGTAATCGTTATTGCATCTTGTGTTGGCAAAGAGGAAAAAGACCAAGGTGATGGTGTTTTATTGAGTGTTGTGATAACTTAGATTAGATGAAGGTTGAAAAGTGGTGGTGGTGGTGGGAGGATAAGATCTACACTTCCTGGAACAGTCAGAAGAGGAGATGTAAATTTTAAGAGAGGATTAGTTCATTACTAAAGCAGAGAAGACATTTGGGGACACTGTGATTCTTTACATTGCTCTATCTGCCTGGCAGAAAGTAGAAATAGTGTATTTATTTTTGACACCCCAGTTTTTAAATGTCTTTTTAAAAAGAGTTTGAAATGTAAATTAAATGTTGCTTTTCCTGCATGGATAATGCTAATTTTACAGAAGAACTGTGAAGATTCCCTTACTAAGACTCTTCTCTTTTTGTTTCTATCACACACTCAAGACTCTTCCAGATTGGTCTAAAGTAGTATGAGTAGCAACATAGCTCCTTGGGTTTTTCTAGTCACCTCCATGTTTCATTGTTTCTGGTGAGCTATTTGCAGTGACTTCTCATATCTGCACTGTGGTCCATGAACACTGCAGAATTATAGTGTTATGATTCCACTTTAACTGCCATGGCTGCATCTTGCAGAATCCTGGTACTTTGTAGTGTAGTGAGTTCTATGACTGAGAATTCTAAATGACCCCCTCTAAATCGCCAGTCTCAGGATTCCATGGGATCTTGCCATGTAGTATGAATGGGCCTTGGGGCTTTTCTAGAGGTTTTTTGGTTTTTTTTAAATAGTGGGGCATGTTTTGTTGAAGTGATCCTGTGGTTTGAAAGGAATTTTTTTCTCTCTTTAGTTTTTTTAAAACATAATTATAGTTCAAAAGAGTCCTTTCACTCATGCTCTATAGCAATTTTAAGAAATAAAAAAAGGAAGAAAGAAAAGAAACAAAGAGCAGGAAAAGGAAACTTTTTTCTTTTGATATTTCTCTGAATTATAGAAACTCATACAAGAGTAGGAATAAAATGTTGAAGCTGATGCCAGCAATTGTTGGACAACAGTCTGGGAGAACATTTGGGTATATTAAAACCCACCATAAGAACAAATACCACGGAAACAAATTCCACAGCCCTCTGACACTTTTTCTTGACAAGTGCAGGTGGTGACTTATAAAGCCCGATATAGTGCTAATCCAAATTATTTGAAAGACTGAGGCTGTTTCTGCATGAAACCGTTATAGCGCTATTATTCCACTTTCAACATCCTATGGAATCCTGGGGTTTGCAGTTTTGGGAGGGGCCAGCCGGCCCCTCCCAATCTGCAAATCCCAGGATTCCATAGGATGTTGAAAGTGGAATAATAGCGCCAAAACTGTCTCGTGCAGAAATGGCCTGTATCTCCTATATGAGCCTGTTACAGCTCTAGGATCTTTGGGAGAGGCCATTCCCCTTGCCACTTCTCAGGCTTATTTGATGGGAACAAAGGAGAGGGCTTTCTTGGTGGATCCTTCCAGACTTTGGAACTCCTTCCCTAATGAGCCTAGGTTGTCTTCCTCCTTGTTTTCCTTCCTATTCCCCATCAGGCTTTTAGGAATTAACTACAATGAGTTTTTAAGGATATGCTTCATTGTTTTGCTGTTTTTTTTTAAATGTTGATGGGCTTTTTGATAGTGTGCTGTCCTGTTTTGTTGATTTTTAATATGCTCTTTTAATAAATGTAATAAATTTAGTTAGGTTTAACCTTACAGATGGTTTAATTTAATTTTATGGTTATGTTTTTCTTGATGTTTTTGTATGGTTTTTAATCTTCATGGCTTTTAATGATTTGCAAATTGCTCCAGGTTCCATTATTGGGAAAATATTGGGATATAAAGGAAAGCAAAAACATCAACAATTTTCCCATACAAAGTAGCCCTCAGATAAACATGTAAAAGCCTAGTCTATATCTCCTTTCTCCCTACATCGAAGGGGCATCAGGAAGTGACTGCAACAAGGCCTATTTGGTTGTAATATCAGGACTGAAACCATTTCTGCACTAGACTGTTATAGCACTATCATTGCACTTTCAACTTCCTATGGAATCCTGGAGTTTGCAGTTCATGGAGGGGCCGGCCGGCCCTCTCTGAACTGCAAACTCCAGGTTCCATAGGATGTTGAAAGTGCAATGATAGCGCTATAACAGTCTAGTGCAGAATGGCCTGAGGATTACTTGCTGGGGTGGACAAATACATTTGATTCCATGAGTTTAGGGATGGGAAACCTTTTTCAATATAGCCAACATGATGCAGTAATTTGAATGTTGAACTACAATTTTGGATACCGGGGATTGAATCCCTGCTTGGCCATGGAAACCCACAGGGTGACTTTGGGCAAATCACACACTCTTAACCTCAGAGGAAGACAAAAGTCAAGCCCTCTGAACAAATCTTGCAACAAAGCCCTGTGATAGGTGCACCGTAGGGGCACCATAAGTTGGAAGTGACTTGATTGCACACAACAACAGCTTTTTTCAACCTGGGAATCAAATTACAATTTGAAAAGGATTTTATGAATGCAGTTCTGTGTGTATGGAACTACTTTGAGCACAAGGACAGAGCTGATGTGGCTAAAGTAAAGAGGATGGGGAAAGGGGTTATTCTTGTCAGTTTCAGCAGAGATGCATGCAACAGCTATCTTGCCTGTAGTTACACACAGTGCATTTAATGTTTAAATAGCATCAAATACACTGTTATCAGAGGTGACAGTGACAGAAATTTTTTTGGCATCTCTGTGACAGTTCTTGCCTTCTAGCAGATGACTGGTCAGGGATTGAAATCCTTGTTTGTTTATCTCTTATGAAAAGAAATTAAAGAACTTTTTTTTAAAAAAGTCTCTTTACCAGGTGAGACAGCAAGAGGAGTTTCCTTTCTTTTCCTCCCTCTTTTTTGCAAAGTATAAGAACTGCAAATTTTCAGGCAAGCTATGATTGTTGCTGCATTGTTGCATGGAGTTGTTGTGAAAGCACGAACACTAGGTGGCTCATTTGCATGTTTAAATCAACAAGCCTGTCTTTCTATGCTTGTGTGTACAAACAGACACATGTGTGCTATGCTTAACAAAGGGAAGAAAGACTACTATTGCACTGTGTTTTCTTATGAAATTTGTAGGGAAAGTGACAGAACACCCCATCCATCCATCCATCCATCCATCCTTGTCTTTATACCCCACTTCCCCCAAAGTTGGCATTTCTCATTTTACTTTGACACAAGAGGAGAAAAAAAGCCATTGACATCTTTTCTTTTTTAAACAGTGTATCCTGCTGTGATATGACACACTTTCTCACCAGGGCCATGCAAATTAATATTCTTTGCATCCTTGGATTGGACTCGGATTTAGGTCCACACAACTGAGCTAGTGAGGCGGCAGCCCACCCCAGCTTCTGTGTCTTTACAGAGGTTGTCTCCATCCAATTATCAAGGAGCCTTCCACAACCTACAGCACTCTGTAGGACCCCTGACTTGCTGGGGAGCATTTTTGAGGAACTAGATGGATTGGCATGGAGAGGATAGGGAAGATTGCTTCTACCATCTCAGTTATACACATCTGAATCTAGATTTAACTCACTGAAAATATGATAATTTCAGAAGGTCTGTTGTAAAAATGCTACTCATGCTTCTGTGTTTGGGCTGGCTGAAAACATCAGCCATTGTAGTTATGTGTGTGCATGCATGTAAGTCCATAGCCAGTAGGTGTGTCCACGAGAAGGATTTTGAACATGGAAGAGTCCCCCCAGCCCGACCTGAAGTTGTGAGTTAAATTTCAGGCTTAGATGCTCTCTAATCAATAGCAGTATCATCTTGTTTGGGTTCTCTGGATTCTTTTTATAGTGCAACATTTAGTTTCTTCTTCCTCCTCCTCCTCCTCCTCCTCCAGTTCATCTTGCTTCTTTCTCAGGAGTAAGGTTAGGAAATTAATGTCTGGTTTTGCCCATGTTTCTCTTTACATCTGCTCTCTGTAAGGAAGCCATGTATTCTGCTTCATGCTCGAGACAGAGCCAAATCATAGCTAAATGTTATATTTTCAAAAAATATGGGGAGAACCATTTTTGTTTCTTCAGTGCAATTTGAGAACTCTTTTGCACCTAGCTAGCATTTCATCTCATAAATCCTATACTTCAAACTAAAAATGGAGTTACAAACCATAGACTTTAAAGTTTTGGTTTTATAACCAACTTTTTGTCACCTTCTCTACTTTCCTATTTTTACAAACATGTAATCAGAAGAACAGTTCTGGAGAACTCAACTCTTTCTCACAAAGATGTGACATTTAATTGTTTCTAGGGCAGTTATTACCCTGTAATGGCTTTTATATTTATTTTCATTGATTTTTTTTTAATGATTGTAAGCCCTGTGAGGCAGGGATCTGTTCTCCCATTATATCTAAGCTACAAAGTACTAGATGATGCTTTAGCACTGACAGCAACATATGTTAATGAGAAAGTTGGTATTTTTGAATTTTATCATTCTGAGTTTTATGATTGTATTTAGTTGTTTGTGGGAGTCCTGGTGGCACAGTGGTTAAATCCTGGTACAGCAGCCACAAGGTTGTGAACTTGATCCTGCTGGGCTCCAGCTTGGCTCAGCCTTCCATCCTTCCACAGGTTGGTGAAATGAGTACCCAGCTTGTTGGGGGCAATTAACTACATATTATAAACTGTTTAGAGAACACTTAGCTGATAAGTGGTATAGAAATACACATGCTATTGCCATTGCTATGCTTTTAACAGATGAGTAGATTAAGAATACTTCTAATGAACAAATACTGAATTCAATAATTGTTGAAGCAAAGTGCATCCCTTCTCTGGCTCAGAGAATCATAGTATCCATAGTATGGTATCACAGTATCTATGTCATACTCGTTTCTATCATTTCAGTGACCTAGCACTGGGTGGTGATCTTAGCATTATTTGAAGGATATGAGATAGAAAATGTTTTTCTTCTATCCTGCTATGCATCTTCCTGAGTTTTGTGTGCTACAAATGCCATGAGTATGATTCCATGTTTATCCCCTGAATCTCAATAAAATCTCAACAAAATGCCCTATTAGTCTCTTGTTGCTGTATGATGGACATTATAATACTTTTTTTTTTTTGATGAAGTTCAGATTATGATCGCTGAAATATTACAGGGAAAGGAACAGAATCCTCTCACCCAAACTTTTGTGTCACCTTCCTGAAGCTCTCACAAAACATCATGCATGATAAGATTCTTAACTAGGCTGTAGAGTTGGCATAAAAGGTTATTATGGAGCTGTTCAATAATATTGATCTTTCAAATCTGTAGGTCCCCTTAGTTGCATTCAAGGAAAGAATAAAGACTTCTATTAAACAACATTGTCTGTTGTATCTCTACATAATATTTAAAATATACTCTGTGTGCATTGAGTAATAATAATTCACATTTAAGCATTTAACTTTTATTCATCAGGATTTCTATGGAGTAGTCAGTAAAATACATTTGGCAGCAGCAGACTTACAAAAGGAAATCAATTTTCATAAGCCTTTCATATCATAACTGTTTTGTTGTTCTTGTACTTGTAAAGCACCATGTATAGTGAGGGTGCTATATAAATAAATAAATAAATAGATGATGATGATGATGATGATGGTAATCATCATCATCATCATCATCATCTTGTCAAGAAAGCCAGAGTTGGACTAGAGTTTGAATCTTCACTCAGCCGTGGACCCAGCCAACTGAATGACCTTGGAAAGGTATGCACATCCAGCCTTACAGAAAGGCAGTGGAAAGCTTCCTTTGAATAAGTGTTCACAGGAAAACCCTAGGCCCCCAGCATGGTGTAGTGTTCTGAGTGTTGGACTATGATCCTCTAGAACAAGTTTTGATTACCTGCTTGGCCAGGTAAAGAGTTGCCATCAGTTGGAATCAAATTGAAGACACATAACAATAATAGTTGTCTCATGAAACAATTTTTTTCTGCATTCACAGCTAGTGTATTCATTGTAGGTTGCAGCTTTGATTTCATCTAGACCTACTGAGGACGTTATCAGGTCCTCAGTAATATTTGGAAGGATAAATTCTTAAATAGACCTTGGGTGAGTGTTGGAGAATGCTTCAAAACTACTGGAACAGGGGAAAACAAAGGAGGAAACTATTTCCAGCATGCTGTAGTGGTTTGAGCACTGGATTACTCTGGAGACTCTGCTTAGCAACAGAAACCCACTGGGTGACTTTGGGCAAGTCATCTTCTCTCAGCCAGCGGAAGGCAAAAGCAAACTCTCAGTGGAAGGCAAAAGCAAACTCCCTCTGAACAAATTTTTCCAAGAAAACCCTACAATAGGTTAACCTTAGGTTTGCCACATGTCAGAAATGAAGGCACACAACACACATTTCAAATGAACCTGAACAATTCCCATGGCCCAGTTTGAAATTAAGTCCTTTTACTCCTTTTTTTTTTCTAGTGAGAATCAGAATACCCTAAAGGCACCAGATCCTGACTGATCTTGGAAGCTAAGCAGAGTCAGATCTGGTTAGTATTTGAATGGAAGACCACCAGTGAATATCAAGTGCTGTAGGGTAAAACATTTTATCCAAGGTTTGGATTAAGAGTTTACGACCAACAATAATCCCACGGTCCTTTCACATGCAGTACTGCTGAGCCCATCTTACACATATCCCCCATCCAACACATGTTCATTTGGTTTTTGTGACCCAAATGTAGAATTTTGCTTCTATTGAATTTCATTTTATGTCCAATTTTCTGATTTATCTAGGGCCCTTTTCGCACAGGCTTTCCCGGGCGAAATAGCCCCGTGAGCCGTGCGGGAGTGGGAGCGTCGCTCCGCACGACGCACTCCCACTTCCAGCGCTCTCACGGGGCTGCAGCGGCGCGAGCGCGGGGTTTTTGATTTTCGCTTTCAAGCGAAAATCACCCCGCGCTCGCGCTACGCTCCCGGCGCCCACACGCACTCACCTGTAGTGCGGTGCATCGGGGAGGCGGCCGGGTCGCGCCTCCTTCCCTCCGCCCGTGCGGAAGGAAGGGGCGGGGCGGGGAGCTAGCACGGCGGATGCGAGAGCATCCTGCTTCGCACGGGCGGGGGGCTGCTCGCGACAGCCTCCCGCTTTGCGTGTGCACCCGCGGGGGGCGGGCGCGACTGCCTTCGCTTCTCTCGCGCGCACGGGGGGCGGCGCAACGGGCTCCTTTCTCGCGCGCGCGCAGGGGGGCGACGCGACTCCCGCTTCTCTCGCGCGCGGGGGGCGCGAGAAGTGGGAGTCGCGTCGCCCCCGCGTGCGTGCGCGAGAAAGGAGCCCGCGCCGCCGCCTCCCTGCGCCATTGTCTGTCGCTCCTGGAGCGCGGGGGGCGGGCGCGACTGTCTGTCGCTTCGCGCGCGTGCGGGGGCGGCGGCGCGAGCGGCTCCTGCTTCTCGCGCGAGCGGGGGGTGCGGAAGGGACAGGCTCCTTTCTTGCGCGCGCGGGGGGATGGATGCGCGAGCCGCCGCCGCCGCCTCCGGGAGGCTGCCGCTTCCCCGCTGGTTCCTTGGCGTGCGGAACGAAGGAGGGGGAAGCGACAGCCTCCCGGAGAAGGCTTCTTGCGCGAGCCGCCCTCCCCCACTTGCGCAAGAAGCCTAAATGCGAAAAGGGCCTAGGTCTTTTTCAAGGATGTTCCTATCTTCCCATGTGTTAGCTGCCCCTCTCAGTAATTGATAAAAATGCTGAATTATAATGGTCCAAGGACAGAACTCTGAGGCTCTCCACTTGAGACCTCCTTCCAGTGTGAAGTGCAGCCATTGATGACAACTCTTTCAGTATGGTTTTCCAACCCTTTCATTATGATCTGTTAATATTTTGCCATCTTTAATGAACAGTTGCCCCAACTGTCTCCTTGGTCATTCTCTTGCCTCAAATATATCTGACCCTCACTTTTTGTTGCTACTTGCTTAGCTTTCCTTATACTATTCCTGCAAGCTTGGGTTATACATCTGTACTCTTCCTTGGTGATTTGTCCTTCCTTCAGTTCTATATACGTGCTCTTTTTTCTTTTAATTTTCTCCTTGAGTTTGCTGTGTTTTTTTTTTTTTTTTACTTGTCTTCTGTGACCCAAACACAATGTTTATGGGCTTTTCCACACTTTGGGGTGGAAATGGGGTAGTCCGTTACTCACCAGACTGACACATTCCCCCCCACGATCCACGATGGTCTGAAGCAGCGTGCGCCCGCACTACACACTCTCCAGCGACAAAAATGGAGGCTTCCGATTGGCGGAGGCTCTCCACCAACCGGAGAAGCTTGCCAGTTGGAAGCCCGCCCCCAGAAGATCTGCAGACTCGCACTGGTGCGAGCCTGTAGATCTATACTTTACAGAGTGACGGACTGGGGCGCGCTGCACTATTGAAAGTCCTCTTTTATTCGGTCTTTCAATAGCACGGGCGACCACCAGTTCTGGACGTTCCGGAGCAGGCTGAAGTCCGGACAAATGGTAAGTAGTCTGAACTCAGTTCGCCCCCAAATGTGAACGTCCTTGCGGGAGGACGCACCACCCCATTTTAAAAACCAAGTGCGGAAAAGTCCTATGGCATGTCATTTCTGGCATACAGCAGAGTTCTGAAGTGTGATACAGAGATTGAGAGAGAGAGAGAAGGCCCTCTAAGGTCAGCAGAAACAGAAGGCTCCACTTGACCATGTTCTCACAGACCACACAGGGAATTATGTCTGCCATCTACACAAACACAGCTGGAAAAAAGGCCAAAAGGTTGAGTCCTAAGAACGGCAGGCATGGGCAGAGCCTCCCTGCTGGCTGTGTTCCTGGTGCCCCCTGCTGGGCCATTGTCCAAGTAGCAGGAGGTTCCAGGGTACCACAAAGATCCCCAGTCGTGCCAGCCGGGCAACTGTCTGTACCATACATCCCTGTCCCTAAATTTTGTTTCTCCCAGTCCGCAAATGTGGCCCCCTCCAGTCCTTCAGCTCCAGCATCTGTTCACAGGTCTGTGAGAGCTCCCCCAGCTTGACCTGGGCGTAGTCGATCCGCTTCAGGGCCATCTGGCAGTCTTTGCACGCCCAGTAGCTGGACCCATCGTGGGGCTGCCCTGTGGCTACCTGGGTGAGGTAGCGGATCTGGGCGGAGAGCACAGACTCCACCTACTGGACTGAGGCCACAAACTGGGAGGCATGCCAGTCCAGCAGCCACTTGTTGGGCTTCTCCTTGGACAGCTCCAGGATCACTGTGCCTGCGGTCTATAGTGCCGTCCCGGCCTCCCATTCCAGCTCCTAAAGGATCCGCAGCTGCTCGTTGGCCAAGCCCAGGCCATAAGCACTTACGCCGGCACTAGCCGGCACCACCCCACCACCCGCCGCCATGCTTGGCTCTTCGAGTTTGCTGTGCTTTTAAAGATATTACCCATTTTTAATTTTTCCATGGGACTGTTTATGATTGTGCTTTTTGCAACTCCTCCTTCAAGAACTCCCACTCTTGCAGATAGTCTTTCCTTTATGTCTAGGCATGTTCACCCAGTAATTGCCTGAATTGGTTAAAATCAGCTTTTCTGAAATCCAAGGTCTGTGTTAGACTATTTGTTCTATCCCACAATTGGAACTGGATTTGAATTTGTCATTTGAACTTGTCTTTGATGTATAATACTCCTCCTCCTCCTTTTCTGTCATATCTGTTCTGAATGAATAGATTATACCCATCAATTGTAATATTCCAATCATGGGAGTCATCCGACTAGATGTCCATTATGCATATAAAGCCATATTTACCTTGCTGCACTAGACCCTCAAGCTCATCTTGTTTGTTTCCCCAAACTCTGTGACTTGGTATATAGGCATTTGAAGCTTTGCTTGTTCTTGCCTATTAATTTCCAGGATGTTTCCTCACTGTTACAGGCTGCTTCATTTTTCTTGACAGTTTCTTTCTGTTGGTTTTGTATGTTCAGTTATCCTGCCGCAGCCCTTGCCTGTGCCAATACTTTTTTCAGTATTTCCAGGGTACCTGGTTCCCTGTGCTGTACAATCTTTTTGCCCTCCTTCCCTCTCACTATGGACCCTTCTGCCTCCAGTTCTGTAGTTATTTCCCTCTTCTTTTCTACAGAATTTCATTGCTTCTCAGTTTTTCCTGTATTCTTTGAAACTTTCTACCATAGCAGCTTGGTTGTTTCTGTGAAATTTAGCAGCATTTACCCAATTTATCCAGAGCTGCCCCAGTATCGCTTCTCGCCGAGGCAGAGACCTGCCCTCCTCGATGATCACTATGGTTATGCTGTACATGGACTGGCTTTCTTATGTCTGGGGAGGCCAGATGCTTGTGGAGGTGAAGGGAATCAGGAGGTGAGGAGAGAAGGTAGATGAAAAGCTGTTGGTCCTGACTGTTGGTTCTGCAAATTAGTCACAAGTCTCCTGCCACCGTTGCTCTCACACTTGCCCAACTCTAAAAATACTCTCTCTCTCTCTCCCCCTCTGCACTCCTCACCACCTTGCTGTTACCATGATATCTCTCAGAGAAAACAGTGGCACTTCAGCTAACTCTTCTTAGTGCTGCACAGAAGGAACCACTTCTGCATGTCTGCTAAAATATATTAGTAATATATACAGTGGGACTTAAGATATCTATTAGGACTAAACTTGTGATTACGTTTGCAATATTCAATTATGATTAGCCCCACAGAACCCAAAAATAGATATACCCACATATACACAGTTATTGCCTTGTCTTATTAACAAAGAAGAGGTTCTAGGCATGGTAAAGGACTTTGTTGGGTTTGTATTTTGAGAAAAACTTAGCTAATTCACACTTTGAATCAACAGGCAAACTGACACATAATCATTCAGCTTTCATGTTTCTCAGAATGTTGATACAGTTTTTTTGAAAAAAAAAGTATATAAAAATGCATTTATTACAAGGCAGTGTTTATGAAAAGCACATATCTTAATTTTAAAAATACACCAAAAGTGTGTGTGTGAGTGTGAGTGTGTATGGGGAAAGGGCGCTAAAATGCATATATTAGACAAAATTCATATAAAAAAGAATAAATTGCCAGTTTATCCAACAGTATGGAACGTTTAAAGGGCTGCCGTGATGCTCCTTTGTGGTGTTGCTTGCGAGCATGGAGATGTCTGCAGTCTAATGCTGTCACTGGCTCTGCCTTTAATAGGATTAATCACAAACACTCCACACACTTGCAATCAGTCATTCCATGTTCACTGGCTAAAAAATTCACTCCTTCATTCCAGACCTCGTCAGTTCAGGGTCACTCTGAAAATATCGAGGTCACATCCTTCTTTCTTGACCAGATTTTTGCCAGCTTATGAAATAAAATGTTCAGCCTGCCATGGAAATGCATGACACCTCAAAAATTAGAGTGCTTGGTGATGGAAGGATGCAAAGCACCAGCTGTCATTCTGCTTCCATGCTTGAGTGTACTGGAGATTTTTGTGTTTGTTTTGCTTTTCTAGAGACCTTTCACCTGTGTCAATATTACCAAAGAGTTGTTTTCAGAATCTCTATTTCTGCTTTTTTATTTTTGTTATTGGAACAGAGAAAGGAGGATGTAGAAATACAGCAGATCATCCACACAGCTAATAATGTTAACAATAACAACAGCCAAGACAATGACAATGACAGCAACTTCAATTCATACACTACCCTTTCTCACAAATACTCAGGGTAGGTAACAATCGACATAAAGAATTACAGTTGAAATCTCAAATTACATATATCCAAATGAGATTGACATTGACAAGCTGTATGGTGACAACTGAGTTTTATGTCAAATAAGGGAAGAGTTTGTCTCAAAGAACAGAGCATAGATCAGAGATGGATGGAGGTTTTGAGGCAAATGCCAGACAGTCGTGGCAGCCAAATGAAGAACCTGGTCTTCACACTTTCCATTCCTGCATCTCATGTCTAACATGAGAGAGTTTCAGTTTAATGACATGACTGTGAACCAAGGACAGAAACAGGTTGAATGATAGCACTGTGAGCACTGAGTTGAGGTGAAACTGAATTTTTCCATGATCTATGGAAAAATTCTAGACTTCTTTAAAAAAGAAACTGGATCTGCTAAAAAACCCCAAGAGGCTGGCTCAAATATACATTTTAAAAGCAGGAAACCAAGGACAGGTCAACCTAGTTTTAAGATAAGAACATCACTAAAATACATTTCAAGTATTTTACTAAGAAGCTATCATGGTGGCCATATAGATGCAGAGAGAGAGAATAGAACAAACTTAACAGGAATACAAAAATGTTCTCTGTGGGTGCCTATAGAAACTTTTCACAAGATTTTACTGTTTATTATTTACTATTTTACTATGGTTAATATAAGACCCACACAATTGTCTCAGCCTTGTACCAAGCTGGTTACCTAAAGGAGCGAACTCCATGTTTTGGATGCAGCAGGTCCTTGTTTCAGTATGTGATGTTTCCCACTAAAAAGAGTTACACCTCCGAGTTAGAATCTTGAGTAGACATTGCTATGGGTGTAGACAGTGGTTGGCTAGATGGATAACCAGTTTAATCTGCTGTAAGACAGCTTCTGATATATGCACCAAAAAGTATTGACAGCATACTTCCATCTGCCTTGATTTGCTTGATGGCAAAAGCACACTACAGTACTGGAGACAAGTGTGTGTGTAGTTGTGGGGGACAGGGAAGAAGTATGCATATATAAACCACTTTATATATTAAGACTAGAATGAACACTAGAATGCAAAGGAAATTAGCATGAATACAAACAGTTTAAATGTTTTCCATGTTGGAATAGTAACTAAGACTGACTAAATAGTCACATTCAAAATATTATTATATGTGGAGGTGGGGGGCAGAAGTATCCTGTTAGTGGCATATGCAGACATAAGTCAACCTGATGAGTATGTATGTCTTTTTTTGGTTGATGTGAAGTCTGGTATTCCCTTCCTTTCTCCTCACCAACCAAAGCCCCTTCCAGCTTACTGTAGAGCTGCTGCAGCCCCTCATGTCTGTGCTTGGTGGATTATGGGGGAGATTGGAGAAATGTCTTGCTTCTCTTCTACAGTAAGGCCATTTCCACAATGCACTGTTATAGTGCTATTATTCCACTTTCAACATCCTGTGGATTCCTAGGGTTTGCAGTTTAGAGCTGGGCATTTAGAATTCTCAGCCAGAGAGCCCTTTGACCTCGTTAAACTACAAACCCAAGAATTTCATAGGATATTGAAAGTGGAATAATAGCACTATAATAATGTAGTGCAGAAATGGCCTAAATCTGGGGTACAGTGAATGGCCAGTTGTAGTGTAATTCCCCATGTGATGTTACTACCTATGTAGAAACATGCAGGATATCAGGCAACCTGTGCTTGGTGGTATGACATGCATTCCTGCACTATTCTCTGCATGCATTCAGTATGGGCAACTGCACAGTTTCTATCAAATGTAGCACTTTGTTATGGGCCAGGGGTCAGCTTCTCCAGGTGAACAGCAGCCTCAAAGGAAGACAAGCAAAGATGAGTGCTAGTCAGGCCATGAGAGCAGCAGGCTGGGGCCTTTTTCGCACAGCATTTTCCATGCAAACGAGGGCCTGGAGTGTCACACGATTGTGAGGAATGATCTGCACGACACACCCACAATTACGTGATGTTCCAGGAGCCAGCAGGAGCTGATCGCGCACCTTTTCAATTTTGGCTAGAAGCAAAAAATGGTGCGTGATTGCGCATTGCTCCCGGGCCCCATGCACACTTACCTGGTGTTTGGAGCCTCTGGAGCCACGCTGGTTGCGCTTTCTGCCCCAGCGCAGCTTGGGAAACTCTCAGGCTGCACTGCGGAAGGAAGAGGCGGGGCTCTCGCGTGAACAGGCAGCTCGTGCAGAGCCGAAGGACCTTGGACGTGACAGCCTCTCGCTGGAGGCTGCTCACGCGATCCCCGCACCCAAGCGCTGGAAGACGGCAAGGTGCGAAAAGGTTCTGGGATGGGAGCCAGCTGGCCCCAGCCTTTTTAAGGAAGGCCAACAGTGGTGGTTTGATGCCAGAAACAACTTGTATGTTTGCCAGCCCTTGCCTTTGTGTGCTACAGATTCCCTGTCTGCCCAGATTCTCTGACCCTCAGACTGTCCAACCTTGCTGCTTGTTAGATTCCTGAACTGCTGGGCCAACTTTTTGACCCTGTTACTGCTTATTCCTAAACAGGCAAGCTCTGTTGAACTGTCTGTCTGCCAAAACAGCCTCCTGCTAGCTATAAACTCTGTTGCCAGGCAACGGGCAGCTGGCGGCTATGGCACATGATGTATGGACATGGAGAATAGGACAAGTGAGATGTTTGATATTGGGCATGAGGCCACTTGAAACAGTTATCTCCCTCTCTGCAAATGTTGGATAGAAGCATGGAGAGCATCACATAGACCCATTAATGAAGGAGATATGTAAGCAAGTTTTACTGGAACTGTTTACCAGAAATTTCTGCATGCAAAAACACAAACTGAAGAAGGCACTAAAATGTCACCAGGCTGTAATGTATCAGGTTTTTGAACATTTAAAAAAAGAATAAAGCAAAGCAATACAAAATCCTGTTGTATCTCATAACATCTTGAGATGCGTCTCATTTATTTGGGGGTTCTTTTAGATGTTCTCCTCCCTCTTTTTGCATTTTTAAGGTCATTTAAGTGTCACCAGTATGAGATTCCATCAGGATGGACTTTTATCTTTACTTGTCCAATTAGCAGGCCATTTTTAAATGATGGCCTACTGCCTCAAGTAATAAGGGAACCCTTTGTTCCAGGATACTCGTTTCAGTCAGAGATTTGGTTGGATTTCTTTCTGGCTGTAGCAGCTGCAGCCAAATTAGACTCTGTCATCTATGGCTGAGTGGTAAGTCACACCTGTTACTTTTGGATGTGAACTTGAATATTGTCCTCTTTGTCCTTTCAATTTGCAGTTTAGGTTTCATAGATAATCTAGATAATATCTTGTCTAGTGTCACAAGCAGCTAGATTGCTGCAGACTGATTGCTGCTTTGATTTAATAAACGCCTCTGTGCCAAAGCATTCATTGTGATGAAGCAACAGACAACACCTACTTGATCACTGAAACTGAATCTTCTGAACATAAAAAACTAGCTGTTCTGCCACGTAAGAAAAATGTCCATAGCCATAGCCAGGTACTACTTTTAGTAGGACCAACAGATCTCGTCACCAGAGCAAGATGTTAAAAGGTTGTGGAGAAGAAAGAGGAAAAACCATGTAGACTTGGAGTTGAAGTCAGACCTCTTAGCAGTCTTATTGTACATGAATGTACTGTCTACTGTACAAGTAAGCCATGAAATTCCCTATCAGCTTTCCAGTTACATGAAGAGTGTCCAAGCATATCAGAATACTTAACTTTTACAGAATCATGCCCCCTTTCCTCATGCCATCCCATTTTTTGAGTCTGTAATTAAACCTGTCTACAATTTCAGCTCAACTAGTCTGAAGTCTAGAATATAACTGTGGTGGAATCTTATAAATGTTTAAAATTTCTCTGATGTTTAGTTGACTTTGCCTTAAGACAGCTGCTGTATACTTTGGAATAATTCTAGTTAAACTAAAGGATTTACAGCCAAATAAACAGGCATAGGAGTCCACTATTAAATTATATTCAAGACTGCAACCTTCAGCAATGACCTATGCTCACTTACTTTTGAGTAAGTCCCATTATCTTCCATTTCTGAGCTGTTACATATAGCATTCCACTGTATATGCAATTTGCATTAAATTAATAGACCACTTTACTTCACCAGAACATTGCCTTCTAGTTGCCTGATTATTATGGGTATAAATGGTAAGCAACAACTAAATAAATTCTTTAGGAACTGAAGATGGGGAGTGATTATTTAGCCAGGACTAATCTGTGTGTCTCGTAGACAGGAATGCACCTGAAAAATAGCAAAGGAAATTATAGGTTGTTGGGCGGCATCTCTTTTTCTTGTATGAGTAATTCATCCTTATTAAACATGACTGAGTTTTGCTGTCTGTTGCTATTAATTACAAGTGATGACTAACAACTTCTTATAACATTTTGAAAAAGCAAGAGAAACTGATGAAGAGAAACTGTTAACAATAATGCTCGAAGAGGGGGCAGGGAGAGAAACAACATAGAGAAAGGCACATATAATTGTAAAAACAGAAATAATTGGAGGGGCACACATGTAAATGTTGTTGCTTTAATAGTTTTATTAATAGTGGTCGAAATCCGTATCAGGTTATCCATTCTGGTCTTGGCTCTTGAATAAGGCCTGCTCCATCATGCAACATGGGCCATTTCTGCACTAGACTGTTACAGTATTATTATTCCACTTTCAGGATCCTATGGAATCCTGAGGTTTGCAATAATAGCAGTATAACAGTCTAGTGTGAAATCCACCTCAGTTAAGGAATCTGCTTCAATCTGGGTAGAGATTCTAAAGATTTTAAAAATATTTATATTGGCATGTTGAAACAGCTTAGTGTTAAATTTTTGACTTCGGAACAGGCATGCCCACTTTGTAAACAGGTAATTAGGCGAAAGAAATGAAATCAATTTGGGGATAGTGTAGGAGAAGACTTTACAGAGGCCTGATTTGGCATTCATACATCTGCTGGGAGCCATAATGGAGAAACTCTGTGTAGCTACTTCTCTCCAACCAAGGACAACAACTAACTTTTGAGAAGAAGGAGGAAGGAAATGAGCCTGATAATCTATATATATCATCTAAATCTTGTTGTAGTTGTGCCTTGAATTCATTTCCAACTTATAATGACCCTAAGGCAAAATTATAGTGGCTTTTTCTGGGGCTGAGAGTGTGTGACACTCCCAAGATCACCCAGTGGGTTTCCATGACAAAGCAGGGAATTGAACTCTGGTCTCTAGGGTTGTAATCCGATGATCAAACCACTACACCATGCTAGGTCTCTAATCTATGCTGGCCCTCCACATTTGTGGGTTTCCTTTTCACGGATTTATTTGCAAATTCCTCCAATCCCTGCCTGCTGACATCAAGCATTTTTTTCCAGGGGAACCTTCCCTTTTCATGGCTCTGATCAGGCCATGTAATCCTTTAAAAGCTGCCTCTCATCCCCCTCTTCCTCCTCCTCCAGCTGCTGCCTGGTGAGCTAAGGACAGATTGCACCCAAATTTCTCAGTACCACGATCGCTCTCCCAATGTCCTTGCCACACTCAAGGAAGGAGATAGGCAAGAATATAGGGCTACCATGCTGAGCCACCCCCTTTCCCTCTCCTTTTCCTGACCTGGTTTGGACCCTGGGTGCCTGTTCTCCCCACCATGCCTTAGCCCCCTTCCCACAGACACACACATATTTTGATTATTTGTGATTTTTTCACTTTTGTGGGTGTCCTGTGCCCCTAACTCTAGCGAATATGTAGGGCCTACTATATAAACAGTTTCTAAATAATCAATAAGTGGTTATTTAGAAACAAACACAGGGGTGTGGGAAAGAAACCTGAGTTCACTTGGCTATCTATCACTCCATTGCCTTCCACCCCAATTCAAATTATTTTTCATATACGTTGGTCTCACTTTAAAGTATCACTGTGGTCAAAGACTAGTGTCTGAATAGACAATCATTTCATTTTTGGGGGCAAAGGGGAGATAGGGATAGAGAAGAGACTATGGGCCTTTCTGCACTACACTGTTATAGTGCTAGTATTCCACTTTCAACATCCTGTGGATTCCTAGGGTTTGCAGTTTAGAGCTGGGCATTTAGAATTCTCAGCCAGGGAGCTCTTTGGCCTCAGTAAACTACAAACCCCAGAACTCCACAGGATGTTGAAAGGGGAATAATACTGCTATAACAGTACATTGTGGACAAGGCCAATGTCTCAGGGTGTTGAAAGATAAAAGAAAGAAAATTGTATGAGGAGACAAGCTACAATTGCCCTCCCCCTTAATCTTTTATTAGCCCCTCAAGAAGGCCATTAAATATTAGCAGGCTGAAACACATTGGGCTCATTGGAAAAATGAAATCATTTTTTTCCAACACCCTCAGACTTTGGCCCTTTCCACACGCGGGCGGGGAAACGGGGAAAGCCACGCTAAAACGTGGCCTTACCTTGTTCCGTCGCCGCACGGAGCAGAGCATTTTGCTGCTCTACACGCAGCAGCATCCCGCGGCGTCCTCGGTGCCCAGCAACGCCCAAAATGGCAGATTTTGATTGGCGGAGCCTCTTCACCAATCAGAGAAGCTCGCCAGCCGGAAATCCCGCCCCTTGCCCGATCTGCAGGGATGCCCTTTCACGCGTCCGTAAATCCATACGGGTGCTGCAACGGGGCTGCATGGGGCTGGACGCCCCGTGCCTTTGAAAAACCACATAAAATGTGATTTTTCAAAAGCATGTGGCGCCGCCACTTGCGGGCACCCGACCGCGGATTGGGGTGTGGAATTACTCGAGAGTAATCCACCCCAATTTGCGTAACGGTGTAGACGACCTCCGTGGAGGTCGCTCTACACTGTTTTTTAACCCCATGTGGAAAGGGCCTCTGTCTCTTCTCTAGATCCCTTTCATTGGGATATCACCAGTCCTCATTGCTTTTCATATTTTGACTAGAGGCAGAACCAATGACTGTGGAGGTAAAATGCCTTTTAGGCAGTGGAATGCCTGAATTGGAATGCCTCAATGGGCAACAGCAGTGTTTGGGGATCCCCACAATCCACATAAGGGCATCAGGTTTTCTTTCTAACTTAGAGATGAAATTTTGTAATGTCTCAGAACTTCTTCTTTCACTTTATTATAGATTAAAGAAATATACTCCACTTTACCCCCTAAAATAATCTGAAATAGACAAACCTCTCCCTTTCAATTGCCGAGGTACTATAATTCTCTCTCTAGTCTTTCTTTCTATGCAGGGGTTAAGCCTCTGTCTACATCTCCATTTAAGTTACTTAGGTGAGGGAGTGTCTAGTCACTGTTCTTTGCGACAGCTATCCAACTTAATAATTTATTGAAGTGATGTAAAAATGATGTTAATTAGCATTTACATGAGGAAAACTAATGACTGTAACAAATTAAACCTAACCATCCAGTACAATTAACAATGCATAGCACAAACAGAAGAAGTTTTATACAACCACCAAATCATCAACACAAGAAAGTTAGGATGAAAAATTCATAGCATGCTTTGATGCTTTAAATGTATCAGAAATTCCATCATGGCAGAGCACATTCTCAGATGGAGGATTCCTCACATGAGGAGCCAGAAGGTGTTGTGCAGCTTTTTAGTTTTTCTACAATAAGAAAAATCTGAAAAAAAAAAGGAGGAGGGAATGATGGAGAGTTACAAGAAGGAATACATAATCTGAAAACCTTCTAAAATGTAGGCAGGATGCCTAGGCCATTTCCACATTACCTTTTATAGTGCTATCCTTCCACTTTCAACATCCTATGGAATTGTCTGAGAATTCTAAATGCCATTCCCTAAATTGCAAACCCCAGGATTCCATAGGATGTTGAAAGTGGAATAATAGCACTATAACAGTGTAGTGCAGAAATGACCCTAGTCTGGAATGTTGTTTTTAATTGCTTTCAGATCAGTTGCTAAGTACATCACTATAATGTTTCTGGGCTGTTTTTATTGTTTTTAAAATGTAAACATTATTTATTATCATACCATTCAAAACAAAAAGAACAAGAATTTTGGAAACATTCCAATCTAACACAATCTTATGTATGATGATGAATCTTTTAGGTTTGTGCATTTTCCAGATATTCCTGCTTTTGAATATATTGTGAGTAACGTCAGAGGATACATACTTCAAGGTAACAACTTGGTGGTTCAAATAGGGCCTTTGCCTATAAAATCTGTTATGTATAGGCCTTGATTCTGGGTTTTACCTAGGATATTGGCTGTCCCAAACATGGCTATGCTCATTTTTTTTGTTTAAAGGTCATTTTAAATGTTACTTATTTTGATAAAATGGTAAATATGTGAGTCGTCAGATGCAGGACAAATATGCTTGGAGCGGAGAGAGAAGATATGCGGTAATTCCATGAAAGAAACATTATGTATGTTAAACTGAACCTGTCTTCTAGGGTGAGCTCATAGGCAAAGAAACCTTCCTGACCCTCTGCTTTCAGAGTTCATTAGTTGCTGAGATTAAACATTTCTCATGATAAAGATCCCTCTGACTTAGGCCCTTTCCTCACCTTACCTTCTTCCAGTGCTGGGGTGCAGGCATCGTGCGAGCAGCCTCTGGTGAGAGGGTCTCATGTCCGGGGTCCTTTGGCTCCTCACAAGTTGCCTGCTCACGCGAGAGACCTGCCTCTTCCTTCTGAAGTGCAGCCTGGGACCTTCCCAGGCTGCGCTGGGGCAGGAAGCATGACTGGCATGACTCCGGAGGCTCCACACGCCAGATAAGTGCTCGCGGGGCCCAGGAGCAATGTGCAATGGTGCACCATTTTTGGCTTCTAGCTGAAAATGAAAAGGTGAGTCCCTGGAGCGTCACGTGATTGTGAGTGCATGGTGCAGATCGCTCCTTACAATCGCGTGATGCTCCAGGCGCCCTTTTGCATGGAAAATGCTGTGCAGAAAGGGCCTTAGACTACCCACTGCCACTGTCTCTGCCCCCTATGAATTACATCATCCAGGCAGAAGCACTGGAGACCTTCTCCGTATACAAAGTATCTTCTAAACTCTATCCCTGTTTCCCAGTATGCATATGGAGTGGAGACAGAGGTTCTCTAACCAGGAACCTGGGCTCCCTTGGTAGCTGCCTTTAAAGTCTTAAGCTATAAACACTGACTACCTCCCTTCTTTTACTGTAGAGATGAAATAGTATTTTAAAAAATTCACAACATGGTTGAAAAATGTGTTTCTTGAGTACTGGGATACCTCAATGAGGAGAATCCTGAACTGATAAGAAATCTTTGCTGTTTGAGACTTATTTTGTGCAAAGTTGCACTTCTTTGCACATAAAATATTTTATCAGTAGGAAATAGGAGGTAGATAGTTGTGCAGATTCTGTTGTCTGCGCAAAAAAATGTGCACATTTTGTGGAAAATAAATCCCCAATTAGAGTATTTTCTGAACAAGAAATAGAAAAATGTTGTTTTCTATGTACAAATAGAACATACAAATAAGAATCCAAACATATGAATGGTCTTTGAAAACTCTGCAGTTTTTGAAGACTTTCTGCCAGCAAGAAGAAAATTGCTGAAATTAGTTGTTGCTTCCTTCAAGAATAAAATTAGCAAAGTCTTATGTTGCTACTCCTTAAAAAACAAAAATACTCTCAGCCTTGAATAGGACTGTTTTATTAAAAGAACATAAATGACATTTGAAGTGGCATTAACTGTGGAGTGTTATAAGCAAATTCAGAGGGGAAAAAATCAAGGAATGACCTCTCTGAATATCATTATGTTACAGCTCAGTGTGAAATAGCAATAGCAGTAGCATGTGTATTTCTATACCACTTATCAGCTAAGTGCTTTTTAAGCAGTTTAAAATGTGTTAGCTAATTGCCCCCAACAAGCTGGGTACTCATTTTACCGACCTGCAGAAGGATGGAAGGCTTAGTCAACCTGGAGCCCCACAGGATTGATCTCACAGCCTTATGGCTGCAGTACAGCATTTAGCCACTGCGCCACCAGGGCTTTGAAATCTATCTTCCTACACAGAAGTATATACTCTCCAACATTTCACAGGTGAAAACTGGGATGTATAGCCAAGCAACATCAGAATGTGGTCAAAGTGGCAAAAGTTATTAATGGGGAAGAACACACAAGCTAGGAGAAGCTGCAGACATTAGTTTTTGCCCAGACCAACTGGGCAGGGTTAGGTCTGTCTCCCTCCTACTTGGTGAATGCAAACTACTTTTGCACTTTTAAAATGTGAAGCAAGTGAAGTAACTTGAGGACAAAGGGAGAAATGGGAAGGGGAGAGAGAAACTGGGACATTTTAAAAGCAGCTGAGAAAGTTGGAAAGCAGAAGATTTGGTGGGACGATCTTCACCAAATCAGGACAGGTGGAAGGCACAGTAGCATCCAAAGAACTTTTCAAAAGCAGGAAACATCCTAATTGCATATAGCTTAACCTCAATTGCTCACATCTCCATATGACTTCAGTCTTAGTCTTTCCTAAAGCAAGAATGGCACCTCCTTGCTCTTGCTCTCCAAAGTCCCATAACCAGTTCTTTCAATTTCTGCAGGTGCCAATAGAGGCTTAGGCCATTTTCACATTAGACTGTTATAGCACTATTATTCCACTTTTAACATCCTATGGAATCCGCCCCTTCCCTAAACTGCAAACACCAGGATTCTATAGGATGTTGAAAGTGGAATAATAGTGCTATAACAGTCTAGTGTGCAAATGGCCTTAGAGGAAGGAAGTTATTATCTCATCACTCTCTTTGGAATCTTCCCAGGTCATTTCTAATTTCCTCTCTAGACTCAGCAATGTGATCTTAACCCCTTGCAGGTGGTAAATAAATATCTTGGCTGGAAAGCAGTCAGTTTAGTTAACAATGTCTATCCCCAAATATGTTATTTTCCCCACTTATTTCACTGCTGGTTGAATCTTACAATAAGTATTGTTCCTTCTAGCCCTGTGATTAGTTTGGTAACAGCAAACACTCTAATGTAGCAGTAAAAGAGTTCCAACTTTCACTTGCTTCTCTTTCTGGGAAATCATTCTAAAGAAAAGAGTAGAATAAAGAAGGAAAAGTGGTGGTTGGAATAAAGTATGAAGTCAATTCCTTGGGGGTATAACCTTTTCCAAATACCAATTAACTTGAACTTCAATATGAAGTTAATTTAAGATTTTTATTTCTCTATGGGAAAAGGAGGCTATATGACTGCTTTCAATAGCATGTACACTAAATTGCCTTGAAGGGTGTTATTCTGGATTTATTCCTGTGGACTTCAAAATAAAGGTTTGTGTAATTAATAGGAAAAAAATACACTGCTGAAATGTGTAGTCAGTTAAAACAAATCAAAACACTACCCTTTCAGTGTTGTTAGATGATCTGACAACTGATTTTTAATAAGACATTTTACAATTCCTTTGTGTGCTATGTCTCACTAATCAAGTTCACTAGTGTTATCCTCATGATAAAGAAACACTGCACAGGCAGCTTTTTATATTTAACTAACAAGTAATTTTGAAAACACTGTAGAAAATAAGGACTAGTGTCTAGTTTGACTTCTCTTGAAATGAGTTGTGTCAACTCACTGGTTTGGAGCTTTTATTGTTTCCAGTTCTGAATGTTATGTTAGTCACCAAAACATATGACCACTTCTTGGCTACTCAGAGTAGGGATTGACATGATTGGGTTTCCACATTGTAATTCATCTTTAATTAAATCAGTTGCAGTAATTAATAATAATTGAAACTGTGTTTTAATATTTGAAAGTGCTTATTTTTGAAATGAATATAAAGCTTTATGTTAGTATCACTGAAACAAACTGTTTTGGATTGTTATTGCTACAACAATATATTCTTGCAACAATGTATTGCAGCATGGTGAAGTGGTTTGAGTGTTGAACTACAACTCTAGAGACCATAGTTTGGATCCCCACTCAGCCATGGAAACCCACTGGATGACCTTGGGCAAGTCACACACAGCCTCAGAGGAGGGCAAGAACAACCTCCTTCTGGACAAATCTTGCTCTCCTTAGGATCTTCATAATTTGGAAGTGAGTTGAAGGCACACAAAAATGATGTAGTAATACAAAATCTTCTATTGCTGTTCCTATGGTATGGGTTGCTTTGGACACATTGTGTAGAAAAGTGGCATTCTAATTAAATTGGTGGGCATGACGATGATTATGTTGGTTGCCGTGCATAGCAGCTAGTCATCTCTAGAAAAACACATACTTTTAAAGAATGCATGGATACTTTCTTCATTTACTCAGCAGAGGTGAGTCAAGGCTGGCCCAAGATGGTTTGTTGTCTGAGAGAAAGCACAAAATAGTCTTACTCTATTCCACTTACAGAAGTGAACTGGACTGTTTACTGGATTTTATGTTAATGGCAAAAAAGATGAGATGGTGACCTGTACAATACTGGAGCAAAAGGAAGCTAGTTTAGATGATGCAGAACAAATGAGTATGGTTTGTAATGAATTACTTTCAAACAAAAAAAAGATGATGATTTTTGGGCTGCTGCTGTGCCCACCCTCCAGTGCAAAAGATATAAATACCATTCCAGAGGGAAACCTGATTATAATGTTAAATGCCCCTGCTAATAAACAATAGTGACCAAATCAGGTTTCTCAAAGATAGAATGATGGAATCATAGATTTGGAAAGAGCCTCTTGAGCCACTGACTCAACACTCTGCTCAGTGCAGGATCTCCAGCTAAAGCATTCCCACCAGGTAGCTGTCCAAACTCTTTTTGAAGATGTCCAGACTTCTTTAGGCAATTGGAACTATTGCTGAACTGCTCTTCCTGTCAAGTTGTTCCTTCTTGTGTTCAATTGAAATCTATCTTTCTTTAACTTAAAACCATTAGACTTGGTTCTGCTTTCTGTAGCAGCAGAGAACAGGCCTGCCCCCTCCTCTTAAATGCCCTTAAGGTATTTAAACAGTGTGATAATGTCACTTCTCAGTCTTCTCTTCACCAAGGAGAACATGCCCAGCTTCTTAAACCTTTCCTTATCAACTTTGTTCTCCATACCTCTTATCATCCTGGTTGCCCTTCTCTAAACTTGCTCCAACTTGTTGTTATCCTTCTTTAAATGAGAACTGAATGCAGTACTTCAGATGAGGGCTGACTAGTGCAGAATATAGTGGGACTATTACTTCTCTTGACATGAAAGCTATGCTTCTATTAATGCAGGCTAAAATAGCATTCACTGTTTTTGCTTCAGCATCACACTGCTGGCTTATGTTCAATTTATCATCAACAATAATCCCAAGATCCTTTTTGCATGTAGTACTCCTGAGCCATGTATCCCCCATCCTATCTTGTGTATTTGCTTTTTGTAGCCTGAATGTAGAATTTTGCATATTTCTCTATTGAATTTCATTTTATCATCCAATTTTCTAGTTCATCTAGGTCCTTTTGAATTCTGTTCCTATCTTCCAATGTGCTAGCCACTTCTGTCAGTTTTGTGTCATCTGCAAACTTGACAAGGATTTTCTCCACCCCATCATCTAAGTCATTGATAAAAACTTTGAAGAGGACAGAATCCTGAGCTACTCCATTAAAGACTGCATTCCAGTTTTTATTTATTTATTTTTACTTATTATATAAAGAAAATATATTTTTATTTATTATATGCAGCACCTGTATTATATAAAGTACAACCACTGATGATGAGTCTTTGAGCATGGCTTTCCAACCAGTTATGTCTCCATCTGACAATGTTCCTATCTCTTCTACATGTAATCAGACTCCTGTACAACCCCTTCAAATATTTTTCCTGGTATTGAGGGTCTTCAGGTTCCTGGATCTTCTTTTTCACCTTTTGTGATGAGATGGACAATGTTCACTCATATCCAGTTCTTTGGAGTTCTTAGGTAGCTCACCTATCTTCAATGTGTCAGGAAATTCTAAGAAACCTTTCAATTTTAAAAGCTGACTTTTTTTCTTTTTAGAAAAGAATAAATAAATAAATATTGGAAATGCCACGAGAATGTAGGAACATTTTATCATATGTGGTGGAACTGTCAGAAGTTTAAAAAATTTGGGGAGCATATACATAAAACACTAACAGAGATCTTTAAAACACAGATCCCATTCATACTGGAAATATTTTTGATAAATATGCTCCAAGATCTAGAATCATCATTAACAAAAAAATACTGGAGAGTTTTCCTTTACTTAGTCACCACAGCTAGACTACTCCTAGCAAAGCTTTGGAAAGATCCAGAAATTCCCACAATTGAGCAATGACTGATAAAAACCATTGAGATGAAAGACAAAGACCTCTTAACCTGTAAGATTAAAGGGAAACTAGATAAAATAACTGATCAATGGTTGCCAGTTACAGAATTCCTCTGACAAAAATGGGGAAGATTAATTGTTGATTAAGCAACTTGTTGATTAAACTTCATTACCATCTCTAACTTTAGTTAAAGGAGTCCAATTGCAACTTTGGTCTTTACTTTCTAAGATATCAAGCTACCTTGATTTCTCAATATATCCAAAGGAGCAGGATAAAAATGAGGAATAGTTATGTTAAGTGCAGAATGAACTGAGTATAGGTATCATAGGGTAAGTACAAAGAGACAAATACCATTTTCCTTTCCATTGAGGGTGTGAAGGAATTAAATTTATTCAGATTCAATATAATATTTTATTTATTGTTAGGAAATCAAATAAGTGAAAGAAATTCAACAGCAAGAACATGTATGCAGATCAAGGATCTTAGATCCCAAGAACATAGAATACGTGGTGATTTAAGAAGGAAGATGCCAGGAAATGTAAATTATGTTTTTCTGATATTTGTTTGTATTTTGTGTTCACAATAATACTTAACATATGATCATTACCTTGAAATATCTCTGGATTTTTGCTAATAAAAATAATTTTTTTAAAAAGAAAGGAAAAGAAAACAGAGTATGAAATTCAGAATGGTCTGGGATGTTAATATAGTCTGGAGGATTACAAACCTTGGGACACCTCACCATGACCAGAACTTGGTTTAGTAACATTTTGAACTATAGCTCCCACAATTTCTTCAACTAACGTGGGCAGTGGTGATTTATATATACATATATATGTGTGTGTGTGTGTGTGTGTGTATGTATAGGGTTAACCCAGGTCTTGCCCAACATGTCTTCTGTCAAAGGGATGGTGATGTCATCAGCTCAGTTTTACTTTTGATGAATTGGCAAAAAATATAAGACAAAAAACTCAACCATGCCTCCTCTCCCCTAGAGAATGCACTGTTAGTGTCTGGGGTACTAGGTCAGTTTGAGGAAAGGCAAAGAAAGTACCTTGAACTCAAAATAATTCTGGAACAAAGTGTTGGGGAGAAACACAGGCCTGTCTTGGTTGTGAGAATTTAGTAGTATGGCACTCGTGTTTCCCCTAGAAATCTGATAAAGAATAATATCTCTTGGGGTTAGTGCAGGGGAGTAACTACAGGGGGAGCAAAATGAAGGCATTGCCCTCCGAATAATAATTCTGCCCCCCCCAGCGAAATGTTCTGTTATTTCTAGCATTGCAGTAACTTACAACTTCAGTTGAACTTTTGGAAGCAGAGTTTAAATAGCCTTTATTATTTATTTATTATATTTATATGGCATCTTTCTCCCAAAGCAAGATCTAAGGTGGCTTCCAAAAAGTTAAAAACATTAAAAGACACATAAAATTATAAAAACCTACAAAAATTTTAAAATCTTAATAAACTAGAAGCCCATCTTACATGTTAAAAGACTGCTTAAATAAGAACATTTTTGCCTGCCAGCAAAAAGGAGAGCAAGGAGGAGGCTAGCCTAGCTTCCCAAGGAAGGGGGTTCCAGAGGGTGGGAGCAGCCATTGAGAAGGCTTTCTCACATATCTTCACCAGGTAAGCCTGGGACCAAGAGAAAGTTTTCCCTTTTCAAAGAAAAGGAGCAGGCAAAGCTATCAAGGGAATGTGAACATAAGAGTTCTACATGTGAACAATTGTCAATGTCAGAACTTTTGGGACAAAAGGAAAATTGCTTTTGTAGGGAGGGGCAATGATTACATTTTGTTTCCTCTTCATAGCAATATCCCAAGCATGCTCAAGCCTATATATCTTTGTTGACTTTTCTCAAAAAAAACCTGAGGTGTGGGTTGTTACCGTAGTTTCTAGCCCAGACTTGTGGGATATTAGATATCACTTTGATATCAATAATTTGGCCTTCTTTACCTATTCCTCTCCACGTGCTTGCGAGGCCCCCGGACAAGCACGCACACAGGCACGGCTGCTAATAGCTGAAACATTCCAAACAAATACAGGCAGGCCAGAAATAGCCGCTTTAGGAGACCTCAAGGCAAGCACCATATTATGTATGCACGCTACTTACAAAGGGCTCCCTGCCCCGAGCAGGCAGCTTGACGAGCCGAATATTCAATTGTCAAGCACTCCGTGTTTGCATACTGGCTACCCTATGACATCTTGATCTTAACTCAATCATGTAAAATACTGACCTTTTGGAGGCTTTGTCTCCAGCCCGAAACTCATTGTTATCCCCGGGGATGGACTAGCCTACGGCCACATTTTCCCCTATAAGACTCCCTGACTTTGAGTGCTTCCTCAGATTGCTCTTGGCTTCCATCCCACCTTGCTGTCGCTTCGTTCGACAAGCCTTCCTTCCCCTCAGCTCCTCGTGCTGAGAATCTCCTCTGCTACGGACCTTTTTCTTCAGACTACCCGGGCTTCAGGATAGGTGTAGTATTTCCCATACAAAACCTCCTCTGAACATCCCTCTATCCAACTCCTACCTTTATTTCTATAGATCTCTGTGTGAGTGTGTTGCATACATGTGTTTGACTGTATATCAATAAAAACCACAATTATTATTTACTTCTGTTTGCTTCTTGACTCAGCCTGACCCCGTAGACATTGGGTAAACGATCTTGCTACGTTGCCCTGCCTCTCGTAGTGCTAGCTTGTGCTCTTTGCTAATTCCCAACTTTATAATATTTGGAGTGTACTTAGGTGTCCCTGACGGGACCCCCAGAAATCAGGGTAACAGGGTGAATGCTTTCTTCCCAAAATCTCTCACTGCTTAGAAGCCTTATGCATGGCAATAACATTATTAATGTCTTCTGCTTTCCTTTGATACCTAAAAACAGATTTTTTATTTCCGCTTTTTATTTTTTTTAAATAGGTTTTATTGGGTACAAGATAGCTCCTGAAGAAACAACATCTATATTTATCCCTGAATAAAGGTGTAGTGCGTAGATGTCTGCCAGCAGGGCTGCTTGTGTCCCAGATTTGTCTGTCCATTGTATCCTAATTACTAAAAAAACCCAGGATTATTTACCTGTAAAGATTCAAGCAAGGACTATTAGATAGTAAAATAAACATGGGCTAATGCTTTAGATTATGTTTGTACAAATATAATTAAATCCTGTCCTTGGTTTGTACATGTCTCAGTAAACTAATTGCATTTAGTCCAACACTTGCTTGAGAACTGCACAAAATTAAATTAATTTCCCCAGCATTGAACTGTGGGGGCACAACATATATTAAATTGCTTAACTATTCAGTCTATTGGCTCTGAAGGCAGAGTTGCATTAGAAAGTGTTTGTACATTCAATAAAAGGAACAATTAAACCAATTATATCTCACTTACAGGTACACATCCCATTAGCACTACATCACTTGATTTTAACACTACAGTTCAATTAATGTAAAATTGTCCTTAGATTTCTAGAAATGAATAGGACAGAACTGCTAGGAAATGTTCTCCTGGCACATTTTGTTTGAATATTTCACACACAACTGACATCTGCGTAAGTGGCTAACTTGCAAGAGGATTTTAGAAGGTCGAAGAAGAAATGCAGTGTGTAGTCCAGAATTCCCAAAAGGGTGTATCACCATATCCATAGTCAGTTTGCCTTTTAAACATAATGTTAATGGTGTTCCTTCTGTCACCTTAAAATTGTCAATGACTATATAACCTCTATTGTACAAGGAGTAGCTATGGGTCTTTGAGAAGAACAAATCTTTAGTTTAGATGATTTAGCAGGGCTATAAGCAGAAGAACCTTTGGATAGGAGTGTGTTCCAGATCTCTATAAACCCTCCTTTGAATTAGACTAGAAACTAGCTGTTCATGCCAGGAGGGAGTACCAAGGTTTCTAATACAAATTGGAGAAAATCACTGAAAACATATCTCATATTAATAATGAATTTTTGAGGTGGACTTATGCCTAGACATGATGGGGTGGAAGAGAGAGACAAGGAGGGATGAGTCCAATTTTTGCCACTCCACGCCCCATGGTTCAAGCCTTGGCTTTTCCACAATTACTATTCCATAAGATAAATTGCTGTTAGAATAAGTTGTTATTATCACAAGTTAATACCCTGCAACCATGCATTAACTTCATACCTATTTTATCCCTTAATGCCTAGAGTAAAGGTATTGGACCATTAGCCTTCTAGATGTTTTGAACTCCGATTCATTCTGTTTGGCCATATTCTTGGGTCTTCTGGAATCTGAAATCCAAAATATTTGGACAACCATCTGTTTGCTGTTCCTAAGCTGGGGAGATCCATAAGAACTATCTAGAAAATACTGACATGGGAAAAAGTTGGGCAATGGTATGGGAAAATATATATTATCGTAACAGATTAGTAGCTAACAAAATATTTAGACCTTTAGCTATGTGATAAGTCTTGGTAATAATATATGTTTATTAGGAAGAAACATAGTAGGGGACATGAGATACTAACTGTTAGAAATTTAAAAGAAAAACTAGATTCTTCAACGTTTGCTGCAATAAAACGTGAAAAGCTTAAAATCCTTGTCTTTCTCTAGAACCTATAAGGATTTCATCAGCTTTGTTCTGGTATATTCTTTGAACCTATTTCCTATACTGCGTCCAAACTGATAATGGTAATTAATGTCAGCTTATTTTATACTGATCCTTCAGTGTCAGTAAGAAATGCATTCAGGATGGCTTTTAGTATGGTCAGAGACCATGATGTGAATACCAATGTCTTAATCTCGGCGATTTAGTAGTCTCTCTGGAAACTTTTGGTTTTGTTTCTTTTTCTGCCAATCTGTCTAATTACTGATTACTGACTCAAAATTAATTTCTGAGCCTGTTTATGTAAAACAAACCAAAAAGGAAACACAACTTGTGTTCTAACTGCATGAATTAATTTATAAATTCCCGAATATGCATTTAGAATTCTCTGACTTAATTCTCCATCTTTCTTTATAATCAGATGGGGACCATTCCCTGGATAATGGTATAAGAATTTCTTACATCTCTAAGTTTTGACAAAACTCCAGCGTATTGCATACAAGTTCATCAGTCATAAAAAGCATTTGAAAACCTACTGCGATGAGTCCAAGAAAAGCGGAAGGGTGAGACAGGAAGAGAAATGAACTTGGCTTGCCTCCCCATGTTAGATGGTTGTAGTTAAGCTCAAGTGAATTGGGTGAGGGTAAGGATGAGAGAGTGGAATCATCTGATGAACACCAATCTAATGTATGCCACTGCCTGAGCATGATGCAACTATCTTTCTTTCTCCCTTCTACTCTTTCCCTCTCTTTCCATAAAACAAAATATTGGCTCCTGAGTGCTTCCAAGGGAGAAGGCTACAGAGATGAGAGAGCACCACCCCTTTCCCAGTTCTGCTGACTGGTCTATCAGTGAAAGTATGCTATTCAGTCCTGAATATGGCATTCAAATGACTGGAGAAGCATCAAGTCAGTTGCTTTGTAGTTGTCCCTTATGGCTATGGAGATGGAATTCTTAGAACCAACACCCCATTCTATGTCACAAAAGGAAGCTGAGTAACTGGAGGATTGAGGTTGTGTGGACAGGCTCACATCAAGCTTCATTTCAGATTTGCACTAAGAGACTACCGTGTGTGTACAGTTTCCATGAATTAGTCCACCACGGCATGTTACCTGTGCATACATATTCTGTATATACCAGTTCCTCCTCTCTTTCTGGTCCTTGATCTTGTGCAGGTGGGAATAATGGTGTTGGTGGGAGAATAGGGTTTGATTCAGTCTGTAGGAATACATCATCTGTTGTTACTGCAATATTTTGGACTGTGATTAGTATCTTAACAGAATGCTTAAATTTTCAGTCTCTAGTATGCAAAAATTTTGTTCTAGGGATATGAAAATCTTTCTCAGTTTCCTGCATTTTCTTCTCATCTTTGTTTTGTATTGGGTTGTGAAACTTTGTGTTTCCTTCCCCCAATGAAATACATGCAATTTTCCTAATTTGCACAACTTGCTTAATTTACACAACTCTAATTGAAGTGTAAGAATATAAAGTGTTTTGTGCATGCTGTTTTAAAAAGAAACCTCATAAGCCTTTTAAATGCACGAGTACTAGGAGCATGGAACCTACTTTCTCAAAAATCAAAGCTCATAAATTTGGGAAAAAGAAATGCTCCTTTCACTTTCAAGTCCAATGAATTTTTTCCCCATCCCTAAATGATTCATCCATGAATGGAGACCCAGACACACATATTGGTTTTCTTGAACCAACTTTGTGAACAAAACCACATTCTGGCCAGTGAGTATTCAGATTAGGGTCTAAAGCGATGGGAAGGAAGCTAGGAAAATTCAGACATAGTCCAAGCATGCTTTAGAAAAATCTTCAGATTTTAATGTTTAAAAGCAATAAAAAAATACTATCTTCCTCCAGTTGGGAACCCTATGATGAACTACATGCAATACTTTTAGAAAATAACTCTGTGCATTTCCATACTGTCAGCTCTTGCAAGAGAACATGGCCTTGTGAGATTGTCAGCTTGTCTTTCTGGAGCAATCATATTTGCATAAACTCTTTCAGCTCCTCCATAATCCTCTGATTTTTGTTGGCTTATCCTGCCTGAGCTTTTGCTCTCAATCCTTTAAGATATACCTGTCTTTTCCTATTAGCCTCCTGAAAAGAGATGAGAATATTCATGACAGGGATGAAATGTAAAAATCTCCACATTTATATTCACAGACCCACCCCATATCCTCCCCCCACCCTTTCACTGTGACATATCACACACACTGAGCCTTGTGACTTTATCCTTCTTTGCAGATAACAATCCAGACCAACTTTAGCAAGTACCACTGCTTCAAAATGGAACAGTGATGCCTGGGACACAAACAGGACTTACACATCAGTGTTATTACTAATGTTCAGGTAGTTGATCACTACGCAGTTTGCTCATTCTACCACATTGTGACATAAGTTTGCCAAAATCCTAACATAAAGCTTGCAAAAATCCTAACAATGTGGGCAGATAGAGAATCTACATGTAACAATATACTCAAGTGTGGGAAGATTTACTTCAGCCTTGATGACCACTGACAAAGAACTGAGTGATGGTATCTGGACAACAGCTCCTGCCAGACTGAATGCTAGTAATAAGTCAGAAGAGAGGGAAATATTTATGGAAAGTTTTTTTAGTGTATTTTTTCAAAGCAGCTTGATTTGTAATATGAGGGGAACTGGGCCCAAAGTTTCCTCGTAAATGTGAATGAGAGAAGTTGGTCTGTTATTGAAGCAACCTGTGGCTGCACTGCTAGAAGCAATACCACAGAAAGCATCTGTCTCTGAG
>CAOLHI010005812.1:0-53868 GCA_948474755.1 Ctenosaura bakeri | reverse complement strand
GTCCAAAATCACTTTCCCAGACTTATACAACATTAATTGACCTAAAGCAACTGTTGGTCATGATCAGAGTTGGCAAAATAAATCAATGGGTACTTGATACATTTTCAAACTTAAAAGTCACCAGCCTTACTTGAATGTGTTCTGTAGCACCTGGTAGTTATACCAGCAGGGATGTATGTTGGGGGATATTACTTAGGCTCTTAAAATTCTGTCTATCTGCCCTTGGGCAAATGGTTTGCTGGTGTGACTATGATAATTCTGAAATGAAGATGTAATTGCAGGGAAGTGGGCCATTAACTTTTCATTGTATTGGCCAAGTAAAGTTGTGAGATGTCAGTTCTTTCATGTCAGTTCTGAAGAGAAGTACACTGTATGTAAAATGGCAACACTAACAAGATCTTCCAACTTCAGGCATATAGCAAACGATTGTTCTTGGGTCTTTCCAAGTGGTGCGTAGGGAAAATTTCCACCTTTGCCACAGTACAGTGGCACAATAGCCTATTCACATTCAACTGAGGTCAGTGAGGAACAGGATCAACTCATTGCAAAGAACACTAGCTGTGGAATCTAGCAGGGAAATCACCCTTTCTTTGCTGCGTTTAAAACAAATGGAATAAGTGCACACTGGTATATGTAGATGAAGTTCTTTATTGTGCAATCACCCCACCACATTCATGGAAATTTTACAGGCAGTAGAGCTAGATCCTCCATTTATAACCTTCCTACATTTTCCCAGTTCTTTTTCTGTTTTCCTTTTCTGACAGAAAAAAAAAAGATGCTAAGAAGATTAAAAAAGACCAGTTGCACAGCAGTCTTTGGTTGGTAATGGTAGGAATGCTCTGAAAGTATGCACTGAATCGAGTGCTGAAAAGGAGGAGCGCATATTTAAGCCATGGGTTTGCAACACTTTTGGTCCTAGGAGGCGCATTTAGTGTTCCCCCCCCCATAGTTTGTAATATCAGTACTTTGTACTAAAGAATGATCAAAGGGGAAGTGGAAGACTACATGAAAAGTTAAGTTCTTATTTTATATGAATGCTCTAGCTTTAATCTTGGCTGCAAGTGCGAGCTCACACGATCAAATTCTCAACAACAACAACAACAACAACACACACATGTTTGTGTGTGCATGCATGCACACAAGTATCAGAAGGATACTTAACATTCTTAACTGGGTCAGCTCCACATTTCAGAGTGTCGTCATTTATATATCAGCACACACACACACACCAAAAATACAACACCAACAAAGAGGACAAGATGTGGACACAGATTTGTATAAAAATTGCATATCCTATTTTATCCATATAGGTACAAATATATAATCTGGCACTATAATTTATACAGAATATAATTTATATTTATTTATACATCAGGTTAGTTTTTTAATGTGATGTTTCTGCAGCAACTGAACTGCTAGATGTGATAAGCGCTATGCAATTTAATTCAGATAAATTGGATAGGGGGTGGGAGACAATTAATTTAATTAAGAATTTGAGTCAAATGAGTTAACTGGAGTTATCTTGATTCATCTCAAGAGATACGGATTTTAGACTTGGGACGGGAAACCTTAGATTAATCCTTGCTTGGCCATAAAGCAGCCAAGTACCTTCAAGGAACTTGCTCTTGTTAGGTTTTCCCACTATAAAATGGGTACAGCAATTTACTTTATAAGGTTGTTTTGAAAAGACAAAGTAAAGTTGTAAAGATAAGGTTGGTTTCAGCTGAAGACAAAATAGAGATGACAGTGATCCATGTGCATATCTGGAGGGTTATATAAATTACTGCTAATCAAAACTGAAATCTATTATTTGGTATTATACACAACTACACATAATATATCAAAGAAGCTCCTTCTAGACAAAAATGTGGACCTGCAACCCTTGTCCTTTCTTTTCCTGTTTCTTGGCTGCAGGGTTTAAGGAACTCTGCTATGTTCTTATTATTTATACGGCTCATTTCCACTAGTAATTAGAGCTGTCTCAACCACAGGGCCAAAAGACTCTAATTTACTGTTGATGCTGGTAATGCGTCACTGCTGGGAGGGCCTCTCAGGTAGATGCTTACCAGGTTTTCCCTTTTTTAAAAAAACTGGTTCTTTTCTTGTGTCTCTTAACAGTAGCCGGACACATTCCAGTACAGCAGATGACTTTTGACTTTTCCTGGCAGGGAAATGTGATGAAAAACTTTTCTCCTGGTATCAGGCTGCTGTAAAAAGAGTGAGGAGGTCTTGTAAAAAGGTGACAGCAGATCTACTGCCAGATTGCTTGGAATTTAAAAATGTCCTCCTTATTGTTGTTGTGTGCCTTCAAGTTGATTCTGACTTGCAGTGACCCTAAGGTGAACCTATCATGTGGTTCTCCAGTGGAGGAAGTTGCCTTTGCTTTTCCCTGAGGCTGAAACTATGTGACTTGCCCAAGGTCACCCAGTGGGTTTCCATGGCTGAGTGGGTATTTGAACCTTGGTCTCCAGAGTCATAGTCCAATGCTCAAACCACTATACCATGATGGCTCCTTCCCTTATTGCATATATGCATATACCACTTTTCATTCATAACCTCTAGTCCTGATTCATTCATATCTTCCAGTCCTGATAGTCCTAATTAATCCTTTGACATCCCATATTTTCAGCTGCTTTTAAAAAAAAATTTCTCTCTTCGAAAATATTTCTCTTTCCAGTTTCTCTGTCTTCTTCCCACTTTCCCTCTTTGCCCTCAATTTAATTCATTTCCTGCAAACTCTCTGCCAAAACAGTTTGCAGTTAATTAACTCAGCACTGGGAGAAATGAGAGGAGGGGGCAGAAATCTTGCTCCTCCCAGTAGGCTCACAGTAAAACAAATTCCTGCAGCCAATCCTAGCTTGTATGTTCTTCCTCATTAATGACTTTTGCCATCCTGACCACTCTCTGATGTTGTTTGGCCACATGTGCCCCAGTTTTCATCTATGAAATGTTGGAGGGGATGTTAATTACTAGACACAAGTTGGAGTAGAATAAGAGTGTGCACACATCTTGGTGTCAGGCCTAGCATCAGCAATGAGCATAGAGGAGCAAATACTCAGTCCCATGGATCCTGGATTCCAGTGATGTATTTAAGTCTTTTACTCCAAGTCTCAAGTCAAGTTTCAAGTCTCTGCCTTCAAGTTAAGTCTCAGGTCCTTGAAGATATTTTCAAGTCAAATCTCAAGTCTGGGAGCTATAAGCTATAATCCAGAATTTCTGGACAGTCAAATAAAGTCAGTTTTAACAATTTAAGCAGAGGGCCTTCCACATTTGCGATCTTGCCATCTGCAACTTCGAAAGTGGGGAATAGGATCCTTCTCACTCCCCCTTCCTAAAGCTAGAGGCTTTTGTGCCAATGGGCATAAAAGAGTATGCAGTTTTGGAAGTGGGTAATGGAGTCCTTCTTCTCTCCCTTACTGAAGCTTCAAAAGCTTTAGAAGGATCCTTCCTCTTCAAGCCTGTTGCCTAACACATTTGCTGTTCCCCTCTGAGAAATGCACCCTGCATCCTGGGGGTGAGTCTTATCTTCTGTTCTTAGGCATCTCTGATATGCAGCAGGGACAGGCTGCTGAGCAGACCTCAAGCCCGCCTCAAGCCTATTGCCTAACTCATTTGCTGTTCCCCTCTGAGAAATGCACCCACACTTTGGGCTTGAGACAGACTGTGCTGTGACCAGTAAGTAAAACAGATGGAAGTGTTGTTCAAAGTTGTAAGGTTTCTGGATGAATGCATTATGTTACTGAACAGCAAGCAGCAAGTCAGTCACTAAAAATATATAAGTCTCGAGTTGAGTCAGTGCATCATTTATTGCTGAGTTGAGTCCAAGTTGAGTCACTGGAGTGACTTAAGTCCGACTTGAGTCTGAATCAGTTTACTTGATTCTACATCACTGCTGGATTCTTTTCCTTCTTCCAACAGCCTGGCCCTCCAATGAGATGTGCATCAGGTGAAGGTAGGCTGGGGCTAAACACAGACAGGAATCACAAGGCACTTCTCTTTAGAACCCTGAACTAGACTTTTTTTCCTCAGTGTTGCCATCACCCACTCTACTGAAAGAGTCCAGTATGAGGGGGCTGAGAGGGCATCTTGCTTACAGGGCCTTCCCAAAGCTGGTGCTTGCTGGGCATCACCTTTTAAGAAAGTCACCAAGAGTTCAAGTTCTAAAATAATACATGCATTTGATTTCATAAAGTAGAATCATGATGGATCATACCAAATATTCTACGTACCTATCTAATTCCAACATTCTGAAAATCTATCATTCCATTCCTTCAGTAGCCAACTAGGTTGACTGCGGGAAGCACTATAGGACATGAGCATAACAGCAATCAACAAATTGCAATAAATGTAATAGCCAATTATTTCAGAACAAAAAGTAGTCTATACTCCTTCGTTTTATATATACTCTTAACTAGAAAAAGAATACAAAACAGAAAAAGAAAAAGAGGGGGGGGAAACAGCACAACTCTATGTGTAAGGAAGAAAACAAGAAAGGAGTGAATGGCTGGGAATGGAATGCTTTGGCCTGTTTCCTGCTACTGCTTCTAGCTACTTTGCAACATTTGTAGATTGCTAGAAAATGGTCTATTGTAGAAAGAAGGGAAACTAACCTTTGAAAAGCGCATCTGTTTTCTCTCCTGAACATGTGATAACATTGTATTGTAGAATGTATAAATTGTTGTGAACTCATTCAAAGGGGAGCTTGGACTTTTGGAAGCTATTCCACTGAGACTCTGTGCCGGTTGTCTTTGCTTTCCGTGGGTCTTATCTCTGACTTCTGCAACATAATTTGGGGGCTCTGGTCTGGGATAGAGGGGCCTTTTGCCTTCTTAAAGCGGCCACCGCTCCCTCTGGTATCCAAGCCCCATCAACAAGACCTTGGGCGCCCCCGACATTTTGTCAGACGGTCTTTCTCATGGGGGTGGTGACCAGCTTTGCCAGCTTGAGAACCCAGGACGGATTGGAAACTCGACACAGATATGGCCCTTAGGTAAGTGCCTCCCCGCAAAGTGTGTACACTGGGGAGAAGAGGGGCTTGATCACCCCCTTCAGGACCTGCCTTAGTAAAGTAACCCCGGGGGGGGCTACTGAAACCACAGGATTCCTTAGAAGGCCTCGGAAAAGGAGGGTGGCCATGCTGTTCTGGGTGGAAGAGTGTGTGTATGGCATCGCAGTTCCCACTGCATACCGTTGAGCTTCCAGGTGCCTGGGTCAATGCGTGAGATTGACTGTCTAACCCTTACCCACAGTCCAACCCCCCTAACCTACTGTGTGTTGTCATTCTGGGGAGGAAGATGGGTGGGGGAGGTAGCTGACAAACCCCGCTCCAATGTATGTAGGAAAAACTTCAAGAAAGGGTTAAGTAAACTTCAGGAAAAGGTTAAAGAGAGACTTTACTTTTCAGCGGCTCCTAGCCTGGTTTCTCTCTGCTTTCTTTTTTTCTCCTCTCCTGTGCTCGGAGTCGCTTCACCCCCCCCCGCAGCCCCCCTCCACCTCCTCAAGCTCTGACTCAGATTCAGATTTAACCCCTGAAGGACCAGGAATTGAGGAAGCAGAATGTTAGGAATTTAGAAACAAACCCAGGCAAAGCTACAAAAAAAAAAAAAATCCTCATGTGGGCCACTGAAGGCTTTTCTGCCAAACAGACTTTTATATGAAGTGGTCCAAGCCCGCCTGCCTCCACCTGTTTCTTTGCCTGCTCACTCACCTGCCTGCCTGATACGGTGCACCGGGATGGAGCAGCACTGAGATCAAGGCGTTCTCACTCGTTCCCTCCAGCCCTCCTTTGGCTTTGACGAGAGAAGAGACCGGGGGGGGGAGTCTTGTTTCTCCTTCCAGGGGCCGAATGGGGTGAAGGAGCCTGGAGAGTAATTCTGGAGGAAAAGGTGAGGAAAAGGTGAGAGGCTGGAGGAAAAGGTGAGAGGTTGGGGGAGGAAGGTGAGACTGTGGAGATTCCTTGGCCCCCGCTCACCCCTTCGCACACTGGATGTGGGAAGTGGCTGCGGTGGTGGAAGACCTCCGGATCCTCGCCAAATGTTGCAAGGAAGGCTCGGGGTCTGACTCGCCAGGAGCAGCTACTGCAAGAGTTGCAGCAGCAGCAGGAGCAGCCAACGCAGTATGAAGCAGCGGTCTGTCAGCAGGAGCCACAGCAGCAAAGGATCTCTGCCAAGCCAGCCAGCCCCTGGTCCCTCTGGATCGCCCCAGAGCCCCAGCAGCAGCACCATCAGCGTGCTGGGGGCAACGGCAGAGGACCCTGCCACAGGGTCAACAAAACAACAGCAGCAGCAGGCATGGCAGCCCCAGCTTGACAGCGGCAACATGGCTTCAGCTGTTAATGCTTTGGAGCCGGAGAACAGCGGCGGCGGCCATAGGGCTGCCCGGCTCCAGCCAGGTCCCTAGCGAGGACAGGAGTTCTGGCCACAGAGAAGAAGATGGCGGGTCACCAAGCCTCAAGGGATAACATTGTATTGTAGAATGTATAGATTGTTGTGAACTCATTCAAAGGGGGGCTCAGACTTTTGGAAGCTATTCCACCGAGACTCTGTGCCGGCTGCAAATAAAACGTTGTCTTTGCTCTCCGTGGGTCTTATCTCTGACTTCTGCAACACATGGACCTAAGGAGAGAAAAATGGGAAAGCAGGCTATATTTAATGCATTAAGGAACATTGCAAGAAATTACTGAAACCTACATTTCACTCATCTTTAAACTGACAAGTGTGCCATCATATGCTAGTAAACAACTATCTAAAACACTAATACAAATAAATTTCTATGGAATAGTTTATGGCAGATCCAGTTCAAAGTAACAGATTCACAGAGTAGAGGGCTTGGTCAATACGTAAGTAACATTGCTACCTAAACAAAAAAAATGTCAAGGCGTCTTTTTTTAAGAGCTGCATTACAGGCATCAATAAGCAAGAACTGTCTTTAAATATGGAGATTCCAATGGAAAGCTTTTGGGTTTCTGGTTGCAATGCAATTGTAGGTTTAAGAACCCTAGGCCTCATCTTCCCCAAAGACTGGCAACTCTGCAGTTAAGTCTGTTGAAAACCAATCTAATGGTACAAAAAGAAATCACAGGACATAAAAGTTATAATTATAGAGAAATAGTGATCAGCATCCAGATCTGTAGCTGGCAGAAAGGCATTCAAAAACATTGTTATGGCCATGCTCCTGTCCATCCACGTTTGTTCCTTGAACTATGGGCCTTCCTTTTTCTTTTCCTCTCAGAACTTCAAATGATGAACATTAGCATATAAGTATAGTACAAAGACATTATATATGAAGTAAATCACTTCCAAGAATACATTCTTCCAAGAAATACCAGAAACTGGAATATCAATTTCATCCATAAATATGTAAGATGAAATTTGAAATATCATTGCATTGTATCTATATAATATCACTTTTAGCTTGAATAATTCTTTTAAATCATGGAGTCAAATGTTTAGTCATACTTGGAGTTGAACCACTGAAGTCAGTAAGACTCAAATTAGCCATATCTAAATTATGTCTCATTAGTTAAATTATGGCCCATTGATTTCAATGTGTCATTTTAAGCATGAGTTCTGCCTGGATCCAGGTCATAATAAAGCATGAGCAGGACCTTGAATCTTATTGCTCCTAAAAGTGAGGAAGGAGGAAAAACTGATGATAAATCAGTCTGGAGTACACATGGTGTTTTATTAACCAAATATTTTGATTAAAAACAGTTTGGCTTGCTTGGCAGCTTTTGACATAAAAATAAAAAACAAGTGACACCGTCAGTGACTAAGGTGACATTGCTACTTCATATTACAATTGTAATGTAATGAGGGGTAATTTTTCTCTTTTTATAATGTGGCTGTAATTTTAGTTACTTTACAATAGGAGTGTGGCTTCACTAAATGGTGGAGGAAAATTATCACAGAGTTGAAGTGCTGACTCCTGATAATACCTCATACTCTCTTGGGGATAGTGATGCAATAATGAGACAGATGAATGTTGCTCCTCAAGTAATAATATTAGTTACTCTGGAAAAATAGGAAAGCTTTTATGAACTGTAACTAACTACTCTGCTCTAAGGAGAGCAACTGTTAACTAGCTGCTTTTTAGATATAACTGTCCAACTCTAAAAGTGCCTTCTTTTGCTGGAGAAATTTTCTGTCTGCTTCAGCATGAGGAGGGTGATTGCTACACTATGTCATTAAAAAGGAGTAAAAAAAAGTAATTAAGAACTAAAAATGGTGGAACTAAAAAAGAAAAAAAGGTATATAATGCAATATGAGTTGTCCTAATAAAGGACACCTGCTTTTTAACCTCTCCAAAGATGGTTTCATCAGTCTAGCTCTGGGTCAGGCAGTCTGTCTTGGTATCTGAAAACTAATGTAATTTATATGCAAGTTCTAATTTGAAATGCAGCAGCTTATTGTGCTACTGACATACCCCTTTTCCGCACTAGACTGTTATAGTGCTATTATTCTACTTTCAACATCCTATGGAATCCTGGGGTTTGCAGTTTACGGAGGGACCGGCTGGATGTTGAAAGTGGAATAATAGCGCTATAACAGTCTAGTGCAGAAATGGCCAAACAAGTCCTAGTTGCACTCAACAGCAGTGATGAAAGGAGAACCAAGGAGGGTGAAGATAATTATTATGAGCAAGTGGTCTTAGTGCACTGTATTTTCAAGCAGCTTGTTGGCAATAGTTGCTTGCATTAGTCTTTTACCAGAAATACTAAGACTCCTGCATATATCACTCACCTTATAAGCAAGGCTAGCCCTACTATTAGGCACACTGAAGCAGTCATTGGATACATGTTGGAAAAAAATGGAACGCTGTGGAGAAAGAAAAAAGTATGTATGTTGCTGTGCAACCTCCCTAAGTGCTAGTTTTCTGTTCTGCAATTATGGTGGAGATGTAATTCCATTGCCATGGTTGAAGAAAGTTTTGGTTGAAGAAAGTTTCAGCTATTGTACATGGAATGGGAGAGAACTGCCATCTTGTTCTTTAATTCAGAAATACCTTGGGTGAACACTACTTGTAAATAAACTTGTTCTCATTCATTTGTGAGATATTGGCCATTTCCACACAGGGTGAGGGAATCGCCCCGTGACACTACTCACTGGACTTTTGGGCTCCCCGGTCCAGTCCATGCTGCTCCGGAGCAGTGCATGGCCGCCGCTCCACACTGCTCTGGGGATGAACATGGCGGCTTCCAGTTGGTCAAGGGTCTCGACCAACTGCTGAAGCTCGCCAACCTAAAGTCCACCCCCAGCAGATCGCAGGCTCACACCAATGCGAGCCTGCGAATCTGCATAAGGGAGCAGGCTCGCAGTGGCGCGCTCTGTGCTTTTGAAAGAGCTGTTTTTAGCGGTCTTTCAAAAGCACACTGGACGACCACTTGGGGTCGTTCCGGAGCGGGCTAGGGTGCGGATCTACGTTAAGTAGGTCTGACCCAGTCCACTCCCAGGTGCAGATGTTCTCCCTGGAGGACGCTCTGCCCCATTTAAAAAACCCCGCGTGGAAATGGCCAATTAGTCAGTGCTGGACTTAAACACAGAGTAAGTAGTAGGCGTCGGCATCATCATCATCATCATCATTTCTCTGAAAAAAAACCCAATGTTGGTATAGACGTGTTTTAGTTCTGGCAGGTATGAAAATGTGATAACAATTTCATTGGAGAAGATGTATTTTTAAAAATCTGGTCAATCCCAGAGAAAAGAGCTTCTAGACAAAACAAAAAATTGAATGGGCATGCTGCAATCCTGTACCCCAGGGCTTTCCAAATGGTGTGCCGTGACACCATGTCACACTGAAGTGTGTAGGTGTGTCACCTACAATCTTGGAAATGTATGTTATTATTTATAAATCATATACTTTTAAAAATATATGAAAGGTTTTCATGAGATATGGTGTGTCCCCATACATCTTGTTATTACAATTTATGTATGTTTTTGTATCTTTTACAAAGGGTTAGTGTAACTGCTAGTTTGCTAGTAAAATTGAATTACTGTGTCACAAAATGATGCATGTCTAAAAAAGTGTGTCAACAACATGAAAAGTTTGGAAAGCTCTGCTGTACCCATTCTCTTGAGAATAAGTCCTAGTGAACTTAATGTTGCTTGCCTACGAGTAAGATGTACATTGTTACAGTGGACATACCCAAGGAGGATGGATCTTAAATCTTTTCTTTTCTTTTTGCTTCATCACAGAGGTAGGACATTAAAAGGTTCCTTTTAATGGTCCTGACAGTATATGAACAAAGCATTCCTACTGAGCTGAGTCACAGCTCAGTTGTTGTTTAGAAATTTCCCTTAAGTGGCATTAACATCTCCTCACCTGTTTTGACTTAACATTCAGGTAACTCACAAAGGATAGCCTTCGTTAGCCAGACCTCAATTGTTCACAGAGATTCTGCTATGAGCTACTAACAAAAGTAATCTGAATTAACATATTACTAGAGACAGATCTGACTAATGAGTGAATTTGTTTTCATATTTTCAAAAGGAGAGGTCTCATATTTTTAGATGTTCACCAATTTCAGAAAAAGGCTTCCTTATCACTTTGCATTGCTGTCCTTGGAGAAGGTTGCTCAACACATTTGTTTCCTTACCCTAAAGAAGATCTCCTGTGAATGTAAATCTTGCTGCTATTTCTACATTTTAATTGGTCCTAATTCCTAAATCAAGTCATTCTGTTGCAGTTTCTTCTTCTACTTGCTCAAACCAGCACTCTGCAATTTTTGCCATTTCTGTTCTTGCAATGACAGGAAATTCTAACATCTAGGCCCTTTCCACACAAGGCAAGTGAATCGCAACATGCCGTTACTTACTGGCTCTTCTTGGGTCCGAAGTAACGCACACTGTCCTTGAGCCCTTCCACAGGGCTCCTCCATTGGTGCAGGATGAACCAGAGCAGTGCAAGGTCTGTAGATCCGCACTGCTCCGGCTCAAAATGGCGGCTTCTGGTGTCTTTGTGGGAGTGGACCAACCACCGATGCTGGCCACGCTCACAGCCTGCCCTCCGCTGATCACAGGCTCGCATTGGTGCGAGCCTGCGCATCTGCACAGGTAAGTAGGAACGCAATGGTGTGTTCCAGAAAATGTAAAGACTGGTATTTTTCGGTCTTTACTTAGCACAATGGAGGACCACTTGGGGGTGGGTTGGATTGGACTAAGGTGCGGAACTAAGTTAAATAGTCCGCACCTAGTCTGATCTAAGGTGCAGACGACCTCCGTGCCAGGATGCCTTGGCCCGTTTTAACTGCCTTGTGCAGAAAGGGCCATAATTACATTCCAAGCAGAAGATGATAAACTCCATTATCTATCTGTTCCCATTTCCCCTTGCATGGATAGATATTTTTAAGGCCAGAGCTTAGAAAATTAACTCTGGGCTACATCTCCCAGAATCCAACAGCCAGCATGCCTAAAAGCAGTTCAAAAGTAACTTTACTGATCTCTGCTCTATGTATGAGGGCAGGCCACAATGTCACTGACACAGCATGGTGTTATCTGTGTTGTATAGATTCTGAACCTTGTTGCAATGTATGAGATTCTGGCATAATTTCAGTTAATGTGAATTCTCATCAAACTAGTATAATCAGGGAAGGGAAAACTGATGTCCAGAAATTGCCAAATATCTGCCACAATTTTCATAAATAATTGAGTTTGTCCTTTCCTGGGTTCTGAAGAATGTATGTGTACCTTCTACCTGGATTTTGTTGTTGCATTGGGACTGATGCAATCTAAAAAAATCCCAGCTCATTCTGGATAATGACACTTTTCTGTTTTAGGCACTGGCTGGCAGACCCAACCATGTAAGAAGAACCAAATCCAATGCAGACTGTTCCTATACATAGCCCTAATAATGTCGTTCACGACACCAATAACGCACTGATCTATGCCATCATTGGTCATCAACATCCTATTGCATGCTATGTAGAATGAGTAGAGCAGGTGCTAAACAAAAGAATGAAAGGTATTCTGATATGACATCAGTGATACTGACAATACTGAAAAACCTATAGAATGCTATCAGTGATTTTGAGGGATCCATTCTTAAATGAAAGCTAGAAGCTAACCATTGGACTACAATTCTGGAGACCAGGGTTCAAATCCCTGCTCAGTCATGGAAAGTCACAGGGTGACCTTGAGCAAGTCACATTCTCTCAGCCTCCAAGGAAGGCAAAAGCTAAACTCTCTGAACAAAGCTTGCCAAGAAAACTCTTGATAGGTTCACTTTAGGGTTGCCATAAGTTGGAAATCACTTGAAGGCACATGACAATTCTTGAATGAATGCTTCATGATTTTTTAAAAAGTGATTTCTTGCTTTCTTCTGCCTTCAGACTGACTAAAATGAGTACTCTTAGCTATTAAAAAATCTTAATGCTACCAGATGAGGGCCTGTGATACACAAGTATAGTCTCCTTTTATCTATCCATCCCATTCTTACCTCAACACCCACAACAGAGAACACAGGACAGGATGAGCCAACATTTCAGCATATTTATCTTCCACTATTTAATGAGACTATTCCCCCCTCTCACACAATTCCAACAGCAAGTAAAAAGTTACACAGCCCTCCAGATTTGCAGGTTTCACTTTTGCAGATTTGATTATTCATGGATTATTTGCTGTCCCCTCTGCTGCCTCCCTATGCCATTTTTAATAGTGACTGCAAGCCTTGTGAGACTGAGAAACTACAAACGAGACTTGTGAGTCCCTATTAAAAATGGTGTGGGGCAGCAATGTATGTGGCAGTAAGCCCCACCAGCCACCCGCTTCTGCCATATGAAGGAACCCTGATGCCTCAAAGGAATCCCCGGTGGGCTGAATATGGTGATCATACTTTTTGTGTGTTAAATATGGTTCAGGAGGGCCTAGAGTTATTCACATTTTTTTTCACTTTCACAGGTGTCCTGTGCCCCTAACCCTAGCGAATGTGGAAGGATTACTGGAGATACATTGCATAAGGACTGGAGCTATCCCTTGTTACTTTACAAATTTAATTTACTGTAGTTATAAATTTAGTATTGGAAAAAAGAATCAATTACAATAAACACATTATTTGTAACTAGTAAATTTCAAGTTCTGGAATCCAGCTACTTGAGTTTTTACATGGGCTTTTAGAAAAAATTCTTGAGGATCCTTATCAATGTAAAATCCTCTTGATCAAGATATATATATATATATATATATATGATTAGTTAGTATTCTGTCAAATAACATTTTGGTATACATGCACTCAGACAAAATTTAACAAATTTTATATAATTTAGGGAATGTCATTACAACAAAGTTTGGGGAAATCTAATGCATAGTATGCTATATGATAAGATGTAGCACTTAAATATTTAAAGCATTTTTCATACATAATCTTATAGGTGTCACAAATCTACTAAGATTGATATAAATCCTATCCTAATATCACAGATGGTGAGGGTGAGGCTGTGTAAGCAAAGAGTTTGGTTAAGATGGGGAGTAGTTGGGGAAATTCGGCCTTCCAGTTTTTGGACTTCCATTTCAAGCAGCCCTAGCTAGTATAAACAGTTGTAAGCAATTATGAGAAATGAATTCACAAATATCTGGAGGGCCACAGGTTTAGAATACCTGTCCTAAGAGGAGTGAGGAAAGTCTGTTAGTTATAGCATTGCACCTGATATCAGTGTCACCATTGACTGGAGAACAGAGACTGGAACAACTCTCTATCTCAAAGGAATATAAAAATCTATATTGTAACAGGTCAGACCATTTCTCCATTTAGCTCAATATTATCCATTCTGACCAGCAACAGCTCTTTATATTACTTGGTATCTGATGCATTTGAACTGAAGATGCCAGAGTATGGACTTGGTGCTATCTGTTTGCAAAGTTGTATGCTGTCTGTATCCTTATATTGAACAAAAAATCAAGGTCATTGTCATTAATTAAGACAATTGGGTGAGACATTAAATAAGAATGTAGGAGCTGGAGACCAATCACTTCACTGCTATGTTCCTTACTTTTATCAGCAGAGCGTGGAGAAGTTAATTTTTTAGACTATAGCTTCCAGAATCCCCGACCATAGCTCTGCTTTGGACTAATCATCTTTGGAAAAGATTTCTAGGTGGTGTGACCATGTCCATCTCAAGCTAGCAGGAACAATGGAACAGAAACAGCCCCACTGGGCTGTTTCTAACATAAAAAGAATTGTTATAAAGCCAGGTATGTCTGAAAAAATATTGGGGAATCTGGGTGCAGGTTCCAGAACTCACCCTCACTCTCCAATCTCTCTAATCTTCACGTCCCCAATTTGTACATCAGATAAGAGAAAGGCAAATAATGTGTTTGTATGATCAAAATTGCAAAATGGAAAACATTTGCGGACCATCCAGTGCAGCCCTCCAATTCCACTTACAAATGCAACAACTGAAATGCCACACAAATATCTGTCTTCCCTTGCTTTGCAGGCTATGATTATGATTTTCCAAACAATACAATTTTTAATGGAGAAATGGAATTGTATGTGTAGAAGAGGACAGCATGTGATAAGCAGCCCGTATTGTTCCAAAACAATGAGGCATGGGGAGGGCAGCTGTCCAGACAAAATACCTCATGGTGTTCTAATTTTTTTGTATATGTATACCACTGGAAAATTTCTCTTTTTGATCCTCTGGGTTGGCAAAGCAGAGAATGTTTCAGTCCTATGACATTTTGGACTGAAGTGGGAGGAAACTCCATTATATTTTGCTAGAGAAATGTTACCTTTCCTGGTGGATAGGCAACTTTAGAACAATATTTTTCCCTCTAGGCTGGAAACTTTCCACCAGGTTGCAAAACCCTCTCTTCCTGGTGGCAGGGAGGATGGACATAGCTTCTGCAGCAAACTACAGAGGATTATTTAATTAGGATTTTTATCCTTTAAATATTGGGCATAATATTCTAAAATAGAGGGCTGTCCTGTTAAAACTAAGCATCTTTCAGATCAAGAACACTAATGCTCTAAATGAGGGCTGATAATGTCATTGGCCTAAAATCCCCATTGTTATTGACAATAGAATATTTTAGCTGTGGCTGATAGGAACTGGTGTCCAACAATAGCTAGAAGGCCATTGGTTCTGTACCCCTGTTTTAAAGGAACACCCTAAGGCCTATCTTCTGCTACTCTGGGATTTTCAAATGCTTAATGAGAAAATAGTGCATGTCTTATAATGACATTTCCTCTGCCATGTCTGATAGAATTGTACAGTTGGGATCTTATAGATTTCAACTCCAGGAAATGTCAGGATTTGCTAGCCTTCGAGTTCAACTGTGTCTACCTATCTGCCCTCTCTTATTTTTCTCAAAATGATTTGTCTTTCTATGAACCTCAGTATACTGTGGAAGGAGAAAGAGATTGAGGAAGGAGAGAGAGAATGAACTTGTAAATCCATTTAGTTCTAGGAAGAGAAAGATAACTGCTTAAGACTTGAAGAAATGTTCTGGTATATGGAAAGGTAGCACCAATGGCACTACTTTCTCACAGTGGTGGGGCTGCATGCTCCTTTGAGGCAAAAGGCTATCCTGATAGCAACAGTGCTGCTAACAGGGTCTCAGACAGACTTTTGTTTAGGAGCTAAACGTGCCGAACAGCTACTGGGTAAGAGCTGTAGTGAGGAGGGTCTCAAAGGCAATGGAAGTGTCACTATAACTAATAGTAGTTCATACCATGCAGAAGAAGGTAATGGTAAACCATTCCTGAAACCTTTTACCTTGAAAACTAAGACTTTACATGTATTGCGATCAAGCCAGGTGTCACCCATCCTATACCTGTAGGTTTTTTGTTTGTTTGTTTGTTTTTTGTCTAAATGTATTATCTTACATTTCTCTCTATAGAAATTCACTTTCTTAGTTTTGGCCCAGCTCTCTATTTTGTTAAGGCCATTTTGATTTCTGATCCTGTCCTTTGGGGTAATAGCTTTGTTGTTGTTGTGGGCCTTCAAGTAGTTTCTGACTTATTGCAACACTAAATTTAAACTGAGAGTGTGGATGTTGTACAGTCAGCAGGGAAACACATTACATGATCAAGTAGAAACAAAACTCCAGTGGAAACAACACATAGGAGGAGTCTATGCAAGAGATGAAAAGATGACAGAGGAACAACCATTTGAAGATGAACCTACAGTTTTGGAAAGTAAAGTAAAAGTTGTATTCAGAGTACTTGGGAGAAAAAAACTACCAGGAACACCTGGCATATCAACAGAGCAGTTTCAACCTACCGAGAATCTACTCTAGTTCTAACTAAAATCTGTCAACAAATATAAAAAACAAAATGATTTTTATCACAGATCAGATAAGCTCAATATACATTCTGATCCCCAGGGACTGAATTGCAGTAATCACCAAACCATTGCACTAATCTCCCATGGAAGCAAAGTGATTCTGAAAATTCTACAGCAAAGACTTTAACTGTACATGGAGTCTAGATCATGAAAAACTATAGGTTAGTCTTAAAGAAATGGATGTGCCACAACATTTAATTGCCCTGATGTACTCAGGACAAGAAGCTACCATCACAACAGAACAAGGAGTAACAGAATGCTATCCAATTGGAAAGGAGGTCAGGCAAGGCTGCATTCTTTGACCCTCTCCATTTAGCTTGTATCCTGAACATATCATACATAAAGCAGGATTAGACCTGGAGGAAGGAAGAATGAAAATTGAAGGAGGGAACATCCACAGTTTAAGATATGCAGATGATACTATATTACGAGCAAAAAATAGCAAAGACTTGGACTGATTACTGAAGAAAGTCAAGGCACAAAGTGCAAAGGCAGGTTTACCGTTACAGCTGAACATTAAGAAAACAAAAATAATGACCACAGATTATTTACTGATTTACTTAACTTTAAAATAAACAATGAAGACATTGAAATAGTACAAGATTTTTCATACCTCAGCTCAGTCATTAATCAGAATGGAAACTGCAGTCAAGAAATCAGATTAAAAACAATGGAAGAACTAAGCAGGATCCTAAAATGTAAAAAGATATATCATTGGAATTGAAAGTTAGAATGGCCAATGCCATCATATTTCTAGTTTCTAGTGTTAAGGGCCATATACTTCCATGCTTTGATATGGTCTAATTAGCAAAATATATTAATTGGAAGATATGTTTAATTGGCATAAAATATGAACTATACATGCTTATGGCTGAAAGGCCATGTGGAAAAGGGAAACTGACTGGCTAGCAGGCCAAAAGGTAACCTTAGCATGGCCAGGTTGTAGGTTCACTAAGTAGCCAAGAATGCCTGATTAAATGGCTCTAAGATAATCCTCTCAATGAAAACAATAGTCAAACTGCCCAGGTGCAGACAGACAAACACCCTTGCCGTGTGCATTACCTACCAAAGCCTTGCCCAGTCACATTCTGTAGCCAAGACATTGAAACCATCAGGCCATTCCAGACTCCTTTTGCTTACTCTACCAGAAAGCAATTAACTCACACCCCTAGGAGGGAAATAAAGATCCCCAGTTTTGAGCAACTACTTTGCAATTCACCAGTTGCTGAATGGCTCTCTACCACTTTGATTCCTGGCTGTGTACTGCTCTTGGACGCAAGTCTAAGCCATCTGCACTGCTTCTTCGCTATTCTTCTAGATTGGCAATTATAACCCCAAACCCTCAGCCTCACTACCTATAATTTTTCCTCCCTTTATCCTTCAGTTATCTCTTGTGTGAATGTGTGACTGTTTGTACCTTGTGTGCACACGTGAGCGAATTCCCATCAATAAAACAGATTTTTAGTTTACTTTTGAATCTCTGGAGGGTTCTTTCCTGCACAACCCCATAAACATTGGTGGAAAGATCTCGTTAAGTTACTTCTTTCTCACAGGCCTCCTAACTTTGAGCTAACTAAGTCCCCTCTGTCATGTGAGGTACTGGCATCATGGGTGGACCTCTGAGTCACCCATGCTTTGGGGTAACATTAGGTGTGGCTGTGAAAGCTGGACAATAAAGAAAGCTGCTAGGAAGAAAATTAACTCATTGGAAATGTGGTGCTGGAGAAGAGTCCTAGAGATACTGTGGACTGTTAAAATGACAAATTAATGGTCTTAGATCAAATCAAGCTTGAACTGTTCCTAGAAGGCAAGATGAATAAATTAAGATTGTAGTACTTTGGACATATCATGAGAAGACATGACTCGCTAGAAAAGACAATAGTGCTTCATAAGGAAGAAGGCAGTAAGGAAAGAGGAAGACCACATTACAGATGAATAGAGTCTATCAAAGAAGCCACAGTACCAAGTCTGCAAGACCTGGGGAGGGTCGTTAATGATAGGATGAGTTGGTGGTCTCTCATTCATGGGGTTGGCTTAAGTCAAAGTCGACATGGCAGCAGTTAACAAAAGAGTGTTTATACCAGAGTGTTTAGATTGCTTCTAGTGACAGATGCGCATGGGGGCCTGTCTTGCAGACAAATCTGTTGTTGAGCTTTTAAAAATGACCATTACCAAGCTGAATAGAGTTGAAGACAAGTCTGTATTTTTTTCATTAAAAAAGCAACTATCTGGAGAATTTTCAGTAACAGAACAGGAACACAGCAAAGTGCTGTATACTGAATTAGATTCTTGGTCCAACTGGCTCAGTATTTTCAACACTCATGCGAGTATCCATGGCTGTGGAGTATACATCCAGTTGTTGTTAGATTGCAGCTCTCATGATCTCTCACTATTAGTTATGTTGACTAGGTCTGACTGAAATTCTAGCCACAAGTGCCCATCCCTCAGATGCAAGCAGCTTGTCAGCTTTCAGATACAGTGGTTCCTAGCACTGACTCAAGATCCCAGGGATTGAATCTCTGCATGCAAAGGTCTACCACTGAGCTACAGCCCTTTCCCTATAGCCAAAATTTCCTATTTTTTTTAATCAAACACAAACATAAAAATTATGCACGATCTCCTTCCAGAATAACCATGTATTATTCATAGCTTTTTGACCATTTAAAATGTTAGATTTTTCCTTTGAGCTTGATATATGTAAATATTATTACAGAAGAGTCAGCATTACATTTTTAAATGAATAGTTTTTGAAATGTTATTACCATGAAATGTTTACAAATGCTGGTATTATTTTTGATGTAGTGCTCTTAGTCTTATTTCTGTTTTGCTTATAACGAGCTGCTTTGAATGCAACCTTTTAAGAAAAAGCACCACAGCATGAGCCAGTACTTGAACCACATATTTCTCTTCCATCATTTAAAGTGGCCAAACCTCTGTGGCTGCCAGCGGCTCTTAAGGTAACTTCATAAGCTACAGTTACACTGCAAAAGGAGCAAAGATATCACTCATTAATGTGCCACTGTAATGTAATATATTTGTAGTTTTCTAATTGGGAAATGAATCTAGTTACTTCCAAGCTTTGAGTTGCTTACACTCAACTGAATCCCTCAGCCACTCAAAGACAGTCAGGCACTGGCTTACTCTGAATCTGTACATAGGGAAATCTTTCAAAAGAGCATCACTTGCTATCATGAACCTTCCCACTTTTAGGAGATGTGGGTGCCTCCCTGCACAGCCAATGTAAGGTGCCTGTCTTGCTTTAGTTCATCAGCCTTCTAGGGCTGGAAGGGATACAGAGTGTAGTGCCTGTCTGCCACACACACCTGGGTGTGCTGTAGCACAAGACTCACCTCTAAGTGACTCTAGGAGTATGACCAGACCATAGGGTAACACTGCCCTACCTGGACCTGGGAATTACCCCACAGCCTGGCTCTGTGCCATGGCTTGTAGGCTTGTGTGTTTTGCAACAGAATGGAGGCAGGTTTATGCTTATGGGTGTGACTATGTGTATGTGTGATGTCTCAGTTGAATGTCAGGTACTAGCACATCTTCAGTCACCTGCTGCAGGAAAGAAGCAAATGTCACTCAGATATTCAACTGCCTTGGAACATATAGACTTGCGTCCAGCACTAAAAGACCATCAGGCCAGCAAAACAAAAACTGCTTAGTAAATGGATGGTCCTTGTGTACTTTAAGGAAATGTATACAGGGACTGAAGGTAACATAGGATTTGAAATGTATGAACTATGAGACTGGTAGAAGAATCTAGGCATATATAAGTTTGAAGATAGAGGACTGAACTCAGTCTCAGATCTCTAGTAGCATTTCCAAACTCCTTGGAGGAAAAGCATGAAATGATCATAAGTCCATATTACTTTAAAATACACCTGACCTCAGAAGCTGAACAAGGGTGAACATTGTATTTGGATGGGATTCCACCAAGGAATATAAAAGGCTGATTGGAAGGATGGGAATAGGCCACAGGCAGAGTGCATGATTTACATGCAAAAGGTCCTAGGTTAAATATCTGAGTCTGAGACCTAGGCATACAACTGTTAGTCTGTACTCAGCTAGATGGACCAATGATGTGACTCAATGTAAGACAAGTTTCTAAGTCTGAACAGAATATTGGGAAGAACTTCTATTGAGTTCTGCATAGAAAAAAGTTGACTTGGAACATATAAACCTTTCTCTAGAGTGTTGTAAGAAGAGACTGAATTTTTATTTGTCGCACACACTTTAAGCCTGGAACCAGCATGGTATAGTGGTCTGAGCATTAAGCTAGAGCCAGTATAGTGCATTGGCCATTGGACTTGGATTCTGGAAACCAGGGTTCAAATCCCAGCTCAGCCAATGGGAACCCACTGAGTGACCTTGGGTAGGTCACACTCTCTTGGCCTAAGAGGCAGGCAAAGACAAGCCCTCTCTGAACAAATCTTGCCAAGAAAGCCCCATGATAGGTTTGCCTTAGGGTCACCATAAGTCAGAAACAACTTGAAGAACTTTGCTTTGAACTATGCAAACTAAGAAGAGTTTTTAATTTAAAAACTGGGAGATGTAAGGACCAAAGTGGGTGCCATGAGAAGGGTTTTCATCTCTATCTTGGGTCATCCCCTACCACATCTCTAAAGGCAAGGCTATTCAATGAAGGGACTGTGAAGAGGATATTAACACTGATCCAATGGTCCCTTGAAATGTATTCTTGCCATGCATTCAGGCCTGTTCTGTTCTGTATCAGACATTCGAAATTCACGTACTTCTTCAAAATTAGCTCCCAGCACCTCATTTTCAGAAAACCCCATGTACATACTTCAAGGCTCAAATCATTCTAGGCAGGACTTGCCCTATGTACTATCCAACCAATGGGTAATTTACCCCACCTGAGGATTCTAAATTTCTGGGACTCTATACAGCTCTAATCTTTATTTGCTTGCAGCAAGGTGTGCAATTCCCTCAACAAGAACCTGGAGAGGAGCAGGCAGAGCTGTGCTTATAAATAATATTCTGTGTGCAATGCATTCTGAACCTCCCTTTGCCAGGAGCATTTCTTAAGTATGACCCCTTCCCATCTCTCTTTCCAAGGAATCTTCAACAGCAAGAGATTCAAGAAAAAGAACCCTGTCTATCTAGTCCAGCATTCTGTTCACACATCACCCAAGCAAATACATAAGGTGTAGAAGTATTCTGTGAAGTAACATCTATTACTTTTATTGGATACTTCCCTGCTTGTGTTCAACAACTCAGGATCACCATGAGTGTTTGGGGAAAGATGACAATATTTTAGCTGCCACATACCCTCCGGCATTTCACAGATGAAAACTGGGACACATGTGGCCAATCAACATCAGAGTGTGGTCAAGATGGCAAAGGTTGTTCCATCAAAACTAATTAAAACTACTTTTATTTTGACTATGGCTGTTTCTGCACTAAACTCTTATAGAGCAATTATTCCACTTTCAGCACCCTATGCAATCTGGGGTTTGCAGTTTAGGGAGGGGCCAGCCAGGCCCCCCAAACTGCAAACCCCAGGGTTCCATAGGATGTTGAAAGTGGAATAATTACTCTATAAGAATGTAGTGTAGAAATGGCCTATGTTTCATCCATTTTAAACTGAGTAGGTTGAGTTTTTGGTTGTTCTGGATTTTAGCAAAACCATGACTCTATCCTTGTGAAATTCTGTGCCTAATTAATGGCTCACTAAGAGTACAAACATCTTGTGCTTGTTCCACTATCTATAAAACTTAGCATTTCATTGGCTTCACTTGTTTGGCATTAACAGTTTCATTGGCAAGTTACTGCCAGCTGGAGAACTGCTGATAATATCCATCCAGTTGGTAACTGTGTTAGGTTGGAGATAACTAAGTTAGCTGTTCATTTAATAACAGTCTGAACTGCAGCAATCCTCTGGTGATTTTGTTTAGCTCCATGACATGAAAACTGTCCTCTATTGATTTTTGTATATATCAAGAAAGGTGGCTCAAGACAAAACAGGACAGGGTTCCTCAGTCTGTTGTGGACTGGAACTTCTAGTAGCTCTAGCCAGCAGAGTCCATCCAGAGGAATGCTGGAAGCTGCAATTCAACAACATTTTGAAGGACAACATGATGCCTGCCTTTCTTTAGCAGCTGTGTAAAGGAGATAATTTCAGCAGGTGTAGTTTATCCCAATAAAATTCCCTCTTCAATTCAGCTATTAAAGATACAGGAGCTTTCCCTTCTTTTTTCTTGTGACCACCCTAATATTACACTTATGCCATACAAAGAGGAACATCCACAGGAACCATCCGCAGTTTTACACTTTGTATATGCCAGGTGTTTTATTTCACAATTACAGTTTTTGGCAGGTGGCTCTAGAGTAACAAATAGAATGAATCCAGGAGCAAGCCAGGAGATGGGGTGCACATAAACCACAAAGTACATGGTTTTGGGGTGTGTGTGTGTGGATAAACAGTGGTATCAAACAGCAATGAAATGCAAAAGATATAGTTTGTGACAATTCTATGTTGAGCTTTAAATACACAAAATGACCATTCACAAGAGCAGAAGTTGGTGATAATAAAGCCTCTGACAAAGAGGCTCCTTTTCACAAAGTCTTCTTCCACCTACCTAGCGCTTTCCCCTTCATCCTCTGACCATCTGTAAGCTTTTTAGCAGCATCCACATTAGAAGGATGGCGAGGGAGGGCTGGAGAAACACATGCTTTCAGTTTGTGGTTACAATAACAATACTATAGGAAATAAAGCAGAAATGCTTGAACTGGGAAAGAATGAGATTCTACTCCAATCAATCCAACCATATCTGTGCATGCCTACCTACAACAGGGAAGAGAAACAGCTGCTTCTGCCAGAATCCTGCACTGAGTATATATGAACAATAAAATAGAAAAGGAGAAAGATTACTGTGTTTCATCAGCTACTTCCAGTATGTTGGGGAAAAAACACACGTAAATTTCTAAACTTGCCACCAAAATGGAAATCACAAGAAAACTGGAGGCTGGTGAAAGAGGGGGAAAATCCCTGCTGGCCTTTTTAAAGAACCCTTCAGATGATCTCTAGAAGCTTCAAAATATTTTTGCATATTAGTTTTGAAGAAGAAGTTTGTTGTGGTGTAAGAACCTATCCCTACTCTTTCCATCTTATTTGTGCCTCTGGCACCAACTTTTCCGTTATAGGACAGTAATGCCTAGGAAGACATCTACTTCATTAACCAAAGAATATAATTTAATGCAGCTGACTGTAGCAAAAGTTGTCCCCTATAGTCCTCCCTCCAAATTCGTGGGTTTGACCTTCTCAAACTTTATTATTCATGAGGCACTCATTTACCTCCCCCTTCTCCCCCTCCCATTCCTCTACCTTTTGCTCAAGTGTGCATGCCTTCCTTCCACAGATCTAGGCAAAAGGCAAGTGAATGGCAGGGGGCAGGTGCACACATGTGCCTTCTCCAGTTGTGACGCTGCCTCCTCCCCTCCCATTTGCTTGCCTATGATCTGGACACCTGGAAGCCAGTGCATCCAGGCAAAACAGAAGTGAATGGGGGAAGAAGCATGCACATGTGGGGTTGCCACACCCTTCCATTCCCTTGCCTATTGCCTGTGAACCTGGAAGGCAGTATGGCTGGGCATAACACAAGGGAAGTGGGGGGAGAAGTGCAAACATGGCTGTCACCCTCTCCCATTCACTTGTCTATCACCCATGAGCCTGGAAGGCAATGCAGCCAGGTGAAAGACAAATGAATGGGGGAGGAAGCCCTAGAAGGGAATGGTAGGGGGAGTGCTCACTGGGGTAGGTGGGGAGGAATTATTTGAAGGTTTGTTTGTTTTTTACTTTTGCAAGGGTTCTGCACCCCAAACCCTCACAAAAGTCAAGGGGCCACTGTACTTGGAAAGCACCAAGAACATACTAGATGCTTCCATCAACGTTCTAATGTTTATATAAATTAGAGGGAGATTCTGATGAAAAGCAGAACTATACCTTACTAACAAAGGACTTCCATTTCCTCTATCTCATGTAACTACTTAAGAACACAAGCACACCATTTTTCAACAAGTGTTTCTAAGTCAGGTTTTATTAGCACTGGGACTTTCTTCTGTGCCTACCTCTATCTCTCTAACACCTCCAGCAACATCTTCAAAAAAACTTTGTGCCGCGGGCACATACAGTTCTGTTACAGAGCATAGAAAACTTATCTTTTGGGACTACAGTTCTCAGAATCCCCCATTTAGTTCCAAGCTTTGCTCTATTAGCTTTAGGGAATATTTCCTGAGAAGTCTGCCTGCTTCTCTCTCTGACTGGCATCTCCCTAGTGTGTGTTTGCTCACTCATAGGGTTATCTCCTACACAGCAATTGTTGGTTTTGGCGTGGAATGAGGACCACACCTGCTATTCAGCAGCCAAAGATATATATATATATATCCCTAATGCAATATTTGTTGTGGCTTTAATCTATACATACATCACATTCAAGCAGGCTGACTATGAGGGGTAATGGGAAATACCCTGAGAAACAGAAGTTTGAAGGAGGAGGAGGAGTGTGAAGAAAATGTATCTAAGAACTACAGTCTCTCCCCCCCTTGCACAAACCTATGAAAGTAAATACTTAGCAGGTACTGTCCCCAAATATTTCTAGCCACTTAGATGTTGCTTCCTATCAAAGCTTCTGACCTCCAGCCTTCTGTGGGAGTGGTAATAGACTCCTCAGGTGCTGAGAATCACAATCATACGCCCTCCTCCTTAGGAGCTGTGCCCCTACTGTTCATTCCAGTCGCAGACTCAGATGGGGAATGCTGGCAGAACTGTAGCTCAGATGGAGCTACTGAGAAATAAGAAGGAGGTATCAGAATTCTTGGGGCAACAAGGTTGTTTGATCATATTACAGAAGCATCAAATTACTTTTAAAATAAATTACACCTTCCCCTGACAAAGAAGCAGTTCAGTGATGACTGGGCATATTCACTCTTTATGGAACACTAGAGTATCCTGAAGGGCTGGCAGGAAATCCAGGCCATTTCCACACTAGGCTGTTATAGTGCTATGATTCCACTTCCAACATCCTCAAAGGCCCTTTCCTAAACTGCAAACCCCAGGATTCCATAGGATGTTGAAAGTAGAGTCATACCACTATAGCCTAGTGCGGAAATGGCCTCAGACAAGAGTTCTGTCAAAAGTTGAGGGTGCACAATCTAGGAGAACTCATCGGAAGTTCCACAGGTGATACTAATACTGGAGAAGATGCCAGCTTTCTGTTCCCTGTGCTGGCCATGTCCTTTTCCCAGACCTTTTGTTTTTCTCTGAAATCTATGTAATCACTAACCAAACTGCTCCTGCAAGTCAGGAGTTTGTCTATTTTCATTATTCTGTGATGGTAAAAGGTTCTTGCAATACAACAACCATATTACCTTTCTGTATATCACAGTTCATCTCATAAGGGTTTCAAATTAGAAAAATCCCCTGTGTTATTTATAAAGGGATGGAGAACCCATCTGTAAGACCTGCTGGTTATAGAGACACTGTCTTCTGAACTGAGACTACTGAGAAATACAGGTACAACTGGCACTTTCTATGGGACCTGGATACCTTTCATTGAATACATCAGTAGTAAAATAGGCAATATGTGCTCCTTTGTAACCCCACCCAAACCTGTGGAATGATGTCCTCTTTGTCGTTTAAAAACTAGGTATACTATCATGTTTTCTGCGCTTTTTTGCCTTGCAATTACCTTTTATGTCAACATGCTTTTGAATTTTTTTGTCTTTCTTTTCGTAGTCATTGAATTTTGTAATTAATTTTTTTATTTAAAAAGGATGAGTGTATACCGTCATACTATATTGCACCTCTTATTTGTTCCTTTTATCTGTGTGACCCTGTATATCTAATTTGGCTTAGCATAATTCCAAAAAAACTTTAGCACAATGTACAATGATAGGATATTACGCTAACATTAGTCATTCCCAGATAAACCAGCAGGAACCAATATAGCAGTGTCAAAAGAAACATGCTTGTAGGTGAGGCTGAAAGCTTCAAATCGAGCTGCAGCTTTTTCTGGAAGCTGGAGAACAAATGTAGAGAAACATGTGAACCATACAGTTCTCCACTACTAGCATTCCCATTCTTCTAATACCATCAATTAAGAGGCTGAGTTGAAGCTAAAAGGTTTCCTTTAGTCATTAGAAGGATTTAAGTGAGTGGCTGGTCAATTTTCAGTCATCCTTAGACTGGATTTGGCTTATGAGGTAACAGTTATCTGCTCAGTTATCCTATTCTGGGGTCTATGATGCCAGACTACGTTTCTACTCAGAATGCCCCACCTACGATGGCATTATAAGGAAGATAGGCGGTTATATTCTTTCTGTCCAAATGCTAATCCAAGCTGCACCATCCACAAGCACGCAGAAAAGGGAGACATCAGCAGACTTAGTTAAGCCCCAAAGTTTGCAGAAACAAAAACATTAATCTAGGGAAAATACTTCTGAGAAGAATATCCAGAACAATTCACTGAATACTTAGCATGAGAGTAGCCACAAAACACCAAGTTGGGGGAAGAGATGAAAAACAGGGTGTGCATGAAATGGGGTATCCTGGTGTTGGGTGCAAAATATTTCCAAGCATTTAGTGTTTCATTTCTGAGTTCCTAAACAATTCTAAAAAGATCATTGAATATGAATCTATCCTGTCTCACCAGTTTCTTGCAGACAACTGTCTAGCTTTACACTGGAACAGGACACGGATGGATCAAATCCTGCAAAGCAGCTGCAGTTCCTTTTCCCATTAATTAAGGAAATAAAGCATATGAAGGTGATGAATTCACCTGCATACATTCTTTCATTGCTTGCCACTAATTTAATCAGCAGGAGGAGATGAGGAAGAAGGTTCCTGCTTAACATTTGAAGGGGGAAACAACAATACAATCTCATTAATGAAGCTAGTGTATGTCCTCCTAGTTAGCCCTGAATAATGTTTTTTTTTTCTTGCTTACTAGTGAGAAATTGTTTTGGAACCCTAGCCCCAAGAGATTAGCTAATCTGAACAGTGAACAAACCTGCTTCCAAAAATTGCAAGCCCTTTGTCATGTGGAGCAAACCTATTTACTAATATGAAAGCTGGATAATTAAATGACACTTCCTGGAACACAGGGAGGAAGTTTTACATAATGCAACATGAAAGAGTATTGCTGCTCTGTCAGAAGGTTATTGTTCCTTCTAGACTTTTTGTGCCTGAGCAAGGCTATCTATTCTGTGCATGTGTGCGCGTACACACACGGGCACATACACACACAGAATGTCTGAATGCATGTTGCAGGTCTGATACTATGATGGGGGGAGGGTTGCAAAAAAATATATCTAAAATAGCTGACTTTTAAGTAGCATGGGTGTCTGCTTGCATATTTTGACATGTACAAGCAGTTAAGAAAGCTGAATACAGGCATACATCAGTTAACAAAACCTCTGGCAAAGAAACTACTCTTTACAAAGTCTTTTTACGGGATCCCAGACTAACGCCCCCCCCCGCACTTTCTTGTGTTCTGTCTAGCTGGAAGGTATTGTTTTGGTTTTGGCATCCTAGACATTGCAGTGATGATGAAGGAGGGCTGCAAAAATTAAACTCTCAGTTTTGCATTGTAGTAGCATGTCTTGAGTAGACACTGCAAGAAGCTTAACCTGGGAAAGAATGGGATCCTACTGTAGCTATATACTGTAGCTATATGTGCTTACATAAACAGGTGCTTCCAGAATTGCTTAGTGAGCAGGGGCAAAGAGCGAAATAGAAATTAAAAAGGAAAACACATACCTGCTATGTTTCATCACCAAAATGGAAATCATAAGAAATGTGGAAGCTGTTGAAAGAAAGAAAGAAAGAAAGAAAGAAAGAAAGAAAGAAAGAAAGAAAGAAAGAACATCTCAGGATGCACTTTGAAAGAAACTTTCAAGTGGAGTCTAGAAGATTTAAAATGATTTTGTTTACTTAGGCAGGGCTTACCTGACCTTGTCGTTTCATTTCACACATATTATAATGTTCATTCTGAATAAAAAATTTGCTGAAACACGTTGAACTACTCTACTTCTTTGTGGTGTAGGAACTTAACTCTGTTCTTTTCATATTATTTCTACCTCTGGTACCAAAGTTTCTGTTAAAGAAGTAAAGTTCAGAGACACATCTACTTAGTTAACTGAAGTATATATCTGTAATTAATTTTGTGTGATTAATTCTTTATATGCTACATGAACTCCCAGAGTGAGACATAAAGCTACAGTATTAATTCTTATCAAAAAAGGGACCATCCCCTCCTTTGTGAGTGGTGAAAGACAAGAGCTTAGTCCCTCCTGAGAGAACCTAAAAGAAGCACTGACCTCCTCTACTCTCTTGGTGCTCCTCTGAGGAGAAATGCCTAAGATCTGCTCCCACCACTACCATTTTCCCATCCAGGCATTCAAAAAGGTCAGAAGCATTGCCAGGATAGAGAAAGTAGAGGGCATAGAATCATAGAAATGTAGAGTTGGAAGAGACCACAGGGGCCATCCAGTCCAACCCCCTGCCATGCAGGAACACCCTCAAAGCACTCCCGACAAATGGCCATCCAGCCTCTGCTTAGAAACCTCCAAGGAAGGAGACTCCACTACACTCCGAGGCAGCAGATTCCACTGCCAGACAGCCCTGACTGTCAGGAAGTTCTTCCTGAGGTTCAGGTGGAATCTCCTTTCCTGCAGCTTGAATCCATTGCTCCTTGTCCTGGTCTCTGGAGCATCAGTGCTTCTTTTAGGTTCTCCTGGGACAGACTAAGCTTTCACCTTGGCTATTTCTGCACTACACTCTTATAGTGTGATTATTCCACTTTCAACATCCTATGGAATCCTGGGGTTTGCAGTTTAGGGAGGGGGCTGTAAATTTTTTTACTAAAATTTCTAGACTTATATATGACCATTTACAGTAAATATCATGAAATCACAAGTGTGGGAGCACTTAGCACCCACTGATACAAACATTAAATATCCTAGTCCAGCATGATAACACAGTGGATTCCTCAAAAACATGGCAGATTTTGCAGTAATAGAAAAAAAATTCTGTAATAATTAAGGTAATAATAATGACTTACTCTTCAGATTGTACAATTGAACAGAACAATTGAAATATGAATAAATAATATGATTAATAACAGGCCTCTGAATGCTGGGTTGAGGATGGGAGTATGTGAGCTCCAGTTTTGACTTAAACTCAGTAGAGAGGAAGTCTGCAACTGCGGTTTAGACCTTACTATATACATATTACCACTACTTGTAAATTTCACTATATATTTCCAATTTTAACCATAGCTGTTCATGATATATGCCTGTAGATGATCAGAGACAAGCTCAGTGTAGAACTAGTGCAGTATTATAGGGTGTTCAATTGGGAACTGGGAGATCTGAGTTCAAGTTCAGCTCACTGAGCCATGGAATTCACTGAGGGCTCTTAGATCAGTCACTCTTTTTCAACCTGGCCGACTTCACATGACTGTTGTAAAGATACAAAGGGAGAGGGAAATAGGTGGTCCAAGTGTGAGCTAACTGGGGGACCTACAAATTCACTTTATTCCAAAGCATGGAAACAGCTGGAATGGCATCTGATCTTAGGCAGGGCTAGGTCATCGCACATATGTTTATACAGGGGGCAGCTTGCCTGCCCTCATTAGAGACTGTTTCCCTGGCCAGGAGATAGGAGATACTACATGTTCAGATTGTACCTGATACTTCAATAGCTGACCTTTTGTCTGTATCTCATAGATCTTAAAACAACCCCCTAAAGACACTGAAATCCCAGCCTGGCTGGAGTAATCTGTTCTCCACCTGTGTGACTTGGACCCTTGAGGCTGCTCCCTTGCACACTCATTTGGGCTGCTGGCAGGTTTTCCTGTTAACAGTGAAAGTTTAAGAGTAGGAGAAAATAAAGTTCTGCTTAGCATGTTATAGAGGAAAAGAGGTAAAAAAAGGGCAGGAAATTTGTGCCGTATCCATTTCCCCTTGGCCCTGAGCCGCAGCTCATTCCGGATCTGGGATTTGCGTAGGCAGAGTTAAAAATAACTGGGGTATATAAAGAGAAATGCAGAGCGCCAGTGAGATCCATAACAAAGGGTCTAAAGGGCTGCACAGTGAAATGGCCAGAACTACCACAGCACCAAGGGATACGATCAAAGGAAGAATGTTCCAAGATGGAATAGGCCATGTAGCTGCTGTCGGGGGTGGGTGGGTTACGGAACCAAACATGATCATGCTTGAATCTGTGGCAAAGATGTAAAAGACAATCCTGCTCCTTGATGACACACAATCAATTTAAACTGAATAGGGACTAAACCCATATATTTCTGCTTCTCCTCAGGGTTTAATCCAGGTATAGGAATCACGTGGCCTTCCAGGTATTGTTGGCCTGCAGCTCTCAGCACTCCTCAGCACTGGCTATGTTGATTAGGACTGTTGGGAAAAACGTTTGGAAAACTGCATGATTCACACCTCTGATTTAACAAGCCTGACTTTCTAGTAATGGAGCCATTTTAAGCTTCTGACAGCCCCTAGTGCAGAATAGTTATTTGAGACTTTGCCCACATTTTGCCTTATATTGAGTGCCAGGGTGGCTATTCTTCCCAGCCAAGGGGAAAAAATCCTAAATATGCACATCTTTAAACAAACATTCAAAGCAATATGTTAACTTGTTATTACTCCTTCTGAACATAAAAGAAAAAAATGTTATATTAAAATCAATCTGTAGTACTTCTCCATTCTTCCACACATGAGATGTCCTTTCAAGTAACTAATATAAGGATTAATAAAATTAAAGCAAATGCTTAAGCTCAATGATGAACAACATACAGATTACTGCAAAAGTTGTCACTAGTGACTAATTCATTTTAATATAGAATAATTTTGAAAATGTTCTTTGTCCTTCTCAGTTTGAAACAGCAATGGTTAAGGCCGAAAGCTGTAAAAAGCCTTTAAAGTGGTAGAAACAATAATTATGCTAATTGCTATATTTATTTGCCATGTGCTGTTGAGTATACAATTTTTGTATTTGCTTACCCAGGATGACTGTCCCATAACCCACATACATTTTTCTTGCTAAAACACTGATTACAGAAGCCAAGATTTAAAAAAATATATATGGGGAAACAGGATTTTAAAACTATAGGAAAGAGAGTAAACCTTCTAAAGTGTACTAAATATGTATTTCATATTTATTGCTGTAAAACTAATAGACAAAAAAGATACATAAGGAATTGTCTACTTCAGTGGTTCTTAACCTTTTCTTTACTGAGGACCCCCTGTAAAATATAATTTGTTGCTGGGGACCTCCAAAACTTAAAGCAAGATTTAAATATTTAAATTTAGATTTAAATATTTATTTATTTATTTATTTACTAAAGGCTACTGGAGACTAGGACTCAAATCCCCACTCAGACACTGGGTGATCCTGGGCAAGTCACATTCTCTCAGCCTCAGAGGAAGGCAAAGGCATACCCCCTCTGAACAAATCTTGCCAAAAAATCCTGTGATAGATTCACCTTAGGGTTGTCATTAAGCCAGAAGTGACGGGAAAGCACATAACAACAAAGTGCTGCTGACAGGGGCAGGTTCTTTCTACCTAACATGGCTCTCTCTTTGAAAACTGACTTTCCAGTTAGGGACGTGTGGGCAGGGGGACAATGCACCCTGGGCAGCAATGTTTCTGGCGTGTCCCAGCCCATAGCCACGCCCCACATGCCCTGGCCATGCCTCTGTGCACCATGGCCATGCCCCCGCACACAATGGTCACACCTCTCATGCAGTAGCCCCACCCTCCTCCAAGCACTCCAAGCTCCGCCACTGTGACTTATGGTGACCCAAGGTGAATGGAGGTTTCTGTTGCCTTTGCCTTTCTCTGAGATTGAGAGAATGTGACTTGCCTGAGGCTCCCACTGGGTTTCTATGGCCAAATGAGGGTCAGACTCTGGTCTCTAGAGTCATAGTTTGGACACACACACACACACACCCCTGCTGCTGTGTCTCTTTCATCAGTGGAGGCCTGTGTGTGCAGGTTCCAAAACTGCTCCCTTGTTTGCAAATGAAGAAGCAGTTTGGGCACGTGCACATGCCTGGCCCAGTGTCCCCTTTGTTGTGGCAGCAGGGGGTGTGGGCACCAATGGGACATGGTGGCAGGTGTGTGCAGGTACCCAAACTGCTTCTTCATTTGCATATGAGGGAAGAGTTTCAGCATCCGCATGCCCCCTCCTGCTGCATCCCTGCTGCTGTAACTGCTGTTGGTGTACAGCAGCAGTACTTCTCAAACTCCCTGTGAGAGCTCCCCCAGGTTAAGAACCACTGATCTAGTTCTTGGACTATTGTAGGTGCACTCCAGCCATTTTGCAAAACACTGTTCTTTGTATAATTATTAACTCTGCAAAATCCAACTCAGTCTGAGTTTCCAGCATACAGAGCAGAGTGAAGGAAGCAACAGGCCAAAACCAAGTTAAAAGGAAGAAGGAGAGTGAGAGGCAAAGACTTAAATCCAACTGTTCTTCCCAACTAGTATACGCTCATTGGATTAACAGAATTTACATGAATGTTGGCTATCAATTGGACTTAGCCCAGAAATTTATTTTCACTTCCCCACTTTAATGATTTATTTACTGCCTCAATACTACTGTAGGATTATTTTAAAAACATAGTTAAGAATATAAGAAGAGCCTTGGTAGATCAAAGGCTTACCTAGTTGAACTTTGGTCTAAATCTAATGGTTAGTCCCACATACAGTGGATCCCTTAAATCAGTGGGTAAGTTTCATGGATTCAATGTATCTACTCTAGTAGGAACTAGCAATTGGATTCAGGTTATTCTATTCACACAGTGGCCGGCTAGTTGCTCATGCAACTATTCCCTCCATTTCATTCATATTCCCAAGCAAATTATACAGGCAGGCATATTAGAAGCTTAATAACCAGTGATGGTCCTAACTTCCATGAATTCATCTAACCACCTTTTTAAGCCATCCATGTTGTCAGCTATCACCACATCATGTGAAAGTTAATTTCACAGTTTCACTGTGCATTGAGTGAAGCATTTCCTTTTATCTGTCCGGAATCTTCCACTATTTAGCTTCAGTGAATGATTATGAATTATAAGAATATGATCATTCCCACACTAGACTGTTATACTGCTATTATTCCATTTTCAACATCCTACAGAATCCTGGGGTTTACAGTTTAGCAAGAGGCCTTTGAGGCCCCTCCCTAAACTGCAAACCCCAGGATTCCATAGGATGTTTACAGTGGAATAACAGCACTATAACAGTCTAGTGCAGAAATGGATTATGAGAGGGAAAAAAGGATTTTCTACTTTCTCTATACTATGCACAACTGTATACTGCTTTATGCCCTTATTCATTCACATATTCAAGATACAGAATTAAAATGTATTAAGACGTTCTCTCAGCTTTACTTTGAGGTATCCCCCACACTGTAGGAAAGATGGTTTGCTGCAAGACTTTCATAATGAAGGGGAGTGAGACAAACATATATGGAATATGAGTTTATCAAGGCCTTCAACACAGCATTAGTAATAGTTTCTGTTAAGCCATTTACCTTGCTGGAAAGGTATATCCTGTCTTTGGGCTGGGAAGTTTCTTAAACTGCAATCCTACACATTCTCATAAGGGAGCAAACTACACTGTAAGCAGTGGGATAGGATTAACTCCTAAGTGTACATTCATAGATTTGCACTGCAAGCAATTAAAAAACTCCAATACTATTCATGGTTACTTGATATTAAGACCATTTCCACACTACACTGTTACAATGCTATTATTCCACTTTCAACATCCTATGAAATCCTGGGGTTTGCTGTTTAGGGAGGGCCATTTAGAATTCTCAGCTGGAGAGGTCTTTGGTCTCAGTGAACTACAAACCTCAGAATTCCACAGGATGTTGAAAGTGGAATAATAGCATTATAACAGTGTTATAGAAAGACCTTAAGTCCTCTGGAACTATGACAGAGAGCTGGGGTGCTTTCACGCCACACAGTTATAACTCTATGAATCCACTTTAACTGTGGATGTCAACAGCCTGTGGAATCTTGGGATTTGCAGTTAATGAAGGGAGACTTAGAATCCTCTGCCAGAGAGTTATAGTGCCTCCCTAAACTGCAAATCCCAGGATTCCATAGGATGTTGCCATGGAAGTTAAAAGTGGAGTAAGGCGTGATAATGATATAGTGTGAAAGGGCCCCTGAATGTCAGTGCAAGGCCATCCCAAAATGTTTTGTTTCTTTAAGCACAGCAGTAAATGTCTACACCTCACTCACCACAGAAGTGCTTTCTGCTGAAGGCTGGTCAACTTATTTTAGCAAATAATCTCACAAGCACATCTTTCCTTCCATGGCAATAAAGAATTCAACAATAATAAACAACTAGCCATTTGTTACCCTTTTAGAACACCCAAGATTAGCTGCCTGAGGTGCTTCTAGTTCCTGAAGAGTCTGAGCTCCTCCTTATTAAATTTTATTTTCATCTGCCACTTGTGTGGCCTCATCATGGAGCTAGCTCTGTGTCAGTGATGTGCAAAGGAGCACATCATCCCACTCCAACTCTGTTTCCATCACAGTTTGCTACTTGCAGAGGTACTGACATACACTATTATTTAGAAAGCAAGTACGCAAGCAAGCAAGCAAGCAAAGTGCTCTAAGCATGTCAAAAGTGCCTGTACTTCAAGGTACAACATGGTCCAGGAGGGGCTGGCTGGCTATTTCCAACCGGCTCCTCCCGAAACTGCAAACCCCAGGATTCCATAGGATGTTGAAAGTGGAATAATTGCGCTATAACAATCTAGTGCGGAAATGGCCTTACTTGGACAAAGGAATTCTATCTACTTTGCTTCTCTCTGGGGTTGTCCTGGACAGTCCTCCCTCCACATTCACAGGTTTGATCTTCACAAACATGATTATTCGTGATGCATTGGCTTGCCTCCCCCCCACATTGTCACCCTCCCATCGCCCTGCCTCTTGCCTGGGCACACATGTCTTCCTTCCACAGACCTGGGCAAAAGCCAAGTGAATAGCAGGAGGCAGCCCTGTCCACATGCCTTCTCCAGTTGTGTCACTGCCCCCTCCCATTTGCTTGCCTATCATCCAAGTGCCTGAAAGGCAGTGCACCAGGCAAAACACAAGTGAATAGGGGGGAAGGCACACACTTTCTCTAAGTGCATGGTTGCTCCCCTCCCATTCACTTGCCTATTGCCCAGGTGCCTTGAAGACTGCACAGCCTGGAGAAACACAGGTGAATGGGAAGGGGATTGCTCATCTGGGCAGAGGAGAGTTATTCACAGTTTTTTTACTTTCATGAGGAGTCTGTGCCATGAACCCCTGCAAAAGTCCAGGGGCCACTGTATCTCCCAGTGTCAGCGTGGGAAATATACTGTCTACTCAAGTGTTTCTTAATTTCTGGGGGATCATAGACTCCTTTGAGAATCTGATGAATGGTATGGATCACCTCCCCAAAAAAGTGTGCTTAAATACAGTTTTAAAAGAAAAAGGAAGGAAATCGAGGAAAATATGTTTGTGTGTGTCTGGTTTACATACCCCATGAAAACCGCCATGGATTCCTTTGTGGTCCATTAACTACAGTTTAAAAATCTCTGGTCTATTCATATAAAAATTATTCCCCCACATCAGGATTCAGGAATGTCAGCTTCCTGGGCTGACCCCATTAACCTCAATGCAGATTGAAAAGTAGTCCTCCTCAGTTGTTTGCTTTCTGTTATTCTAAAGATACAATCACAGACAGAGGTAGCAACTGCTGACCAAGAAGGACACAAATGAACCAGAGTCAGTAAAAAGCAAGTGTTGCAGCGCTGATTTGAAATGCTTTCCCTCAGGTGATCTCTCCAGGCTGGTCATAAAGGCAGAAGTGGAGGAGGGGGGACCTATTGTTTTGTGTATCACTGTGAGAGAAGCTGGTTTCACAGCTAACACATTAAATCTAATTAGTAATCACGTGCTAACCATCCACTACTGTCTATGTATCCAAAGCACATTTCATTAATTAATGCAAGAAAGGCAAGGAGGGGATCTCACCAAAGCCTAGTAGTTTTTTTTGTGATTCCCGCCCCCCCCCCAGCAGATTTATACAGAGGTGGGAATCACTCTTTTTTTAACTTCAGTTCCCAGAATTCCCCAACCTGTACAATAATACAAGAGATTCTGGGAACTGTAGTCCAAAAAAAAATGAAAATTTCCAAGGTCTGGGTTTATGATGCTCAAGATAGCGAAATTCTGATAGGAAAAAAAACTGCCCATTGTGCAGCAATGTTCATGTATCAGTGCTGAAGAAACCACTCAGTTTGTGAGGCATAGAGCAAGACTGTCTTCTGTGTCCACCTTTGAAAAGATTCTCAGTTATTTGTTCGATAATATTTGTTCAGCCTATAATGCCATAAAGTCTGATTGCACTGAACAGCAATTGAATGTGTGTATGAGCACACGTTTGTGTGCCCTTGCATACTAATACATAGACGCAAACAGAGCTCCTGCTCTCCTAGGCACTGTATTCTGTTTCTACTTTTATAGTTTACCCTGGAAAATAACCCAGCCATAAATCTTCTTCCTAGTAATAGGTGGAGTTATATTTCCTAGTACAGAAATAGTTAATTGATATTTTGCATGTCTGTGACTATTAAGGATTTCATGGGAGATTAATGACTGTAACAGGCAGGGAAGTTACAACTCTCTGTAGCAGGGCAAATTGGTAAGATTTATCAGGTTTGTTTCAATTTATTAAGGAAAATAATTTTTAAAAGGAAAGAAAAGAGAGCAAGAGGTCCCTAAGTCACATCTTTTCATTGGCCTAATTAAGTTATGTAAATCTTGCCAAGAAAAGCAGGTAATAGTTCACTTATCCAAATTCCCACTTATTTAAATAGTTCTAGATTACACAACATACAGGTGTGTTTAGAGTCCTGAATATATGTCTGATTTAATGTGATTAGAACTGGTCTGTAAAACCCCAGAAATTTACAGGAAATGAATTGGTCTTCAATTCTATAAATGTCTACTCAGAAGTAAAATGATATCCACATTAATTAGTTTCACAGCTCATGGTTTCTGGTGCACAATGGCAGAAAAGTGGGTATAAAATTTTTCACAACTACTGGAAATAATGGGCCATTTCCACACTAGACTATTATAATGCTATTATTCCACTGTCAACCTCCTATGGAATCCTAGGCTTTGCAGTTTAGGGAGGGGCCTGCAAACTCCAAGATTCCATAGGATGTTGACAGTGGAATAATAGCACTGTAACAGTCTAGTGTGGAAATGGCCATGGATTTCATACTAATTGCAAGGTGGGACCTTCCCCCAGGCCCCAGGAGTATTTTCAGCTTGCACAAGTTGCTGTTTCTCAACCTCAGGCTGGCCCACAACCACCCCACTAACGTTAAACCGTACAATGTTCTAATAATACATATTTGGAAACCAAATACATTAAATTCATGGGAGCTTCTTAGTAAATAAACTTAGAATTGGGTTGGAAATTGCGAAGGAACAAAGGTGCTTTGTTTTCTTTTAAACGACAAGTGTGTTATGAGCAACTTTTTAGTAAGTACATGACACTTCCAATTATACACGTGTGTTTAACCGCGTGTGTGTGTATATACCCATACCCACAAAGCTCTTCAAGAAAAATGACCTGTGGTCCGATAGGTAGATAAGATATGGGACTTGCCCGGGGGAGGCAGAATGGAAATAACCCCGCAGTATTGATGTTGTGTGGGAGGTTAACACTAAGGCCATTTCCGCACTAGCCTGTTATAGCGCGATGATTCCACTTTCAACATCCTCTGGAATCCTGGGGTTTGCAGTTTCGGGAGGGGCCGGCCGAAAGTTGAAATGTTGAAAGTGGAATCATCACGCTATAACAGGCTAGTGCGGAAATGGCCTAATGAATTACTTACAAGAGTTCAGCTTTACACCTTCACATGCTGTGGGCAATCTCAGGTCGTTAAGCATCTTTCTGAGTCAATGGACAGAATGGAGGACGCAGCAGATGATTGCCCATTTTCTAAGCGACCAGAGGAGCAAGGACTGGAATTCCCCCACCATCTTTAGGAAGTCTTTTGAAAGACAAACGCTACTCCTGATAACATTGTTTTCCTTCGATATGCGGGAAAAAGCTGCCAAGAGATGATAAGTGAAACAGCCTTTAATCAGTGGTCGCTCCGGATTGAATTTTTTCTGTCTCCTTTTCTTTTCTCTTGCTTGTTGATTGTAAAAGATGAAACCTTAATATGAATCATGCCCGCTCCATAGTCATCTGGTTACTGGATTGTACTTGGGAACTGGGTACTGTAGCCTACCTTAAAACTGTATACTGAATTTTTACATTCTTTTGAGGAGGAAAATAATGTGATGCCATTCAAACACATGCACACATTTATGAGGTGTATGTTGTATCGTTCAGTTGCCCACCTCAAAAGCTAGACTAGACAGTGCTCAAAATAGATCCTACTGTCCTTTGAAATTTCCATGAACATGGGCTTCTGGCGAGGGATGGGCTGCACCTCACAAAACTGGGCAGGAATGTTTTTGCAAACAGTCTTGCAAGGAAGATTAAGAGGTCTTTAAACTAAGATCCACTGGGGAGGGAGACAATATTATTCAGGGCAAGGACTCAGAGAACACAGGGGGAAAAGGCCCAAATGATACTGGACAAGTAGTACAAGCGGCCAATGGCGGGAGGAGTAGAAACAATAGTACAGGACTTGCAGGAAGGGCCTGGGGACTTAAGTGTCTCTACACTAATGCAAGGAGTATGGGAAACAAGCAGGATGAGCTTGTACTCCTAGTACAAGAAAATAAATACGATTTGATAGGCATCACTGAGACCTGGTGGGATGAGTCTCATGATTGGAATATAGGAATAGAGGGGTATAGCCTATTTTGTAAAAATAGACCAAACAAGAAAGGAGGAGGAGTAGCCTTGTATGTCAAGGATGTTTTCACCTGTGAAGAGATCCTGGGCTTAAACCCAGAAAGCCAGGTAGAGAGCATTTGGGTAAGAATTAAGGCAGCGAGAAACAACAGGGATATTCTGGTGGGGGTTTACTACAGACCTCCAACCCAGGCTGAGGACTTGGATGACGCCTTCCTCAACCAAATGACTGAACATTCAAAGAGGAGAGATACAGTAATAATAGGAGATTTCAATTACCCGGATATATGCTGGCAGTCAAACTCTGCCAAGACAGCAAGGTCCAGCAAGTTTCTTGCTTGTCTTGCAGACAACTTCATGGTCCAGAAGGTGGAAGAGGCCACAAGGGGATCAAATATTCTGGATCTGGTCTTGACCAACAGGGATGACCTTGTGAATGAGGTAGAAGTGGTTGGATCTTTAGGGGGGAGTGACCATGCCCTGTTGGAATTTAGCATTCAGTGGGAAGGAGAAGATAAGGGTAGCCAGACACTCGTCTTAGATTTTAAAAAAGCGGACTTCTGTAAACTTAGGGAGCTGCTGGCTGGAATTCCGTGGTCAGGAATAGTGAAAGGGAAAGGAGTTCAGGAGGCATGGGAGTTCCTTAAAAAGGAGATACTGACGGCACAGTCTAAAACTGTGCCAATAAGGAGGAAAAATGGAAGGCATCTGAAGAAACCAGAATGGTTGACTAAAGAACTCTCAGCTGAGCTAAGAGTTAAGAGAAACACGTATAGGAAATGGAAGAAGGGGGAAACCACCAAAGAAGAATTTAAGCAAGTAGCCAGGAGATGTAGGGAGGAGGTCAGAAAGGCTAAAGCACAGAACGGACTTAGGCTGGCCAGAGACATTAAAAACAATAAAAAGGGTTTTTTTAAATATGTCCGCAGCAAAAGGAAAAAGAAGGAGACAGTAGGGTCGCTACGCAGAGAAGATGGCGAATTACTCACAGGGGGGAGAGAAAAGGCAGAGCTACTTAACACCTTCTTTGCCTCCGTATTTTCCCAGAAGGATACAAGCACTCAACCTGGCGGTAGGGGAGCAGGGGAGGAAGCAGAGGAAATGAGGCACTTAATAAGTAGAGAGGTGGTACAGGAATACCTGGCCGCATTGGATGAATTCAAGACTCCAGGGCCAGATGAATTGCATCCTAGGATATTAAAAGAGCTGGCAGAGGTCATTTCGGAACCGCTTGCTATAATTTTTGAGAAATCTTGGAGGACAGGAGAAGTTCCAGCAGATTGGAAGAGAGCAAATGTTATCCCCATCTTCAAGAAGGGAAAAAAAGAGGACCCAAATAATTATCGCCCAGTCAGCCTGACATCGGTACCCGGAAAGATCCTGGAGCAGATCATTAAGCGTTCAGTTTCTAATCATTTAGAAAACAACGCAATAATCACGAGAAGTCAACATGGATTTCTCAAAAATAAGTCATGCCAGACTAATCTGATCTCTTTTTATGATAGAGTTACTAGCTTGATAGATGAAGGGAATGCTGTGGATGTAGCATATCTCGATTTCAGTAAGGCCTTTGACAAAGTTCCCCATGACATTCTTGCATCGAAGCTAGTAAAATGTGGGCTAGACAGGGCTACTGTTAATTGGATATGTAATTGGTTGACCGACCGAACCCAAAGGGTGATCACGGATGGCTGTTTTTCATCCTGGAGAGAAGTGACTAGTGGGGTGCCACAAGGTTCTGTCCTGGGCCCAGTGCTGTTCAATATTTTTATCAATGACTTAGATGAAGGAATAGAGGGCATGCTCATCAAATTTGCAGATGACACCAAATTGGGAGGGGTTGCTAATACGCCAGAGGACAGGATCAAAATTCAAAATGACCTGGATAGATTGGAGAGCTGGGCCAGGGCGAACAAAATGAAATTCAACAGAGAGAAATGTAAGGTCCTACACTTAGGCAGAAATAATGGAATACAGAAATATAGGATGGGGGACACGTGGCTGGATAGCAGTACGTGTGAAAGGGATCTAGGAGTCTTCATAGACCACAAGCTGAACATGAGTCAGCAGTGTGATGCGGCAGCCAAGAAAGCCAATGCAATTCTCGGCTGCATCAACAGGAGTATGGTGTCTAGATCGAGGGAGGTACTGGTACCACTCTACTCTGCTTTGGTTAGACCCCATCTTGAATACTGTGTCCAGTTCTGGGCACCCCAATTCAAGAAGGATATTGACAAGCTGGAGCAAGTCCAGAGGAGGGTGACCAAAATGGTGAGAGGCCTGGAAAACATGCCCTATGAGGATAGACTGAGAGAGCTGGGTATGTTTAGTCTGCAGAAAAGGAGGTTAAGAGGGGACATGATAGCCATGTTTAAATATTTGAAGGGATGCCACGTAGAGGAAGGAGGGGGCTTGTTTTCTGCTGCTCCAGAAACCAGGACAAGGAGCAATGGATTCAAGCTGCAGGAAAGGAGATTCCACCTGAACCTCAGGAAGAACTTCCTGACAGTCAGGGCTGTCCGGCAGTGGAATCTGCTGCCTCGGAGAGTAGTGGAGTCTCCTACCTTGGAGGTTTTTAAGCAGAGGCTTGATGGCCATCTGTCGGGAGTGCTTTGAGGGTGTTCCTGCATGACAGGGAGTTGGACTGGATGGCCCGTGTGGTCTCTTCCAACTCTACATTTCTATGATTCTATGATTCTATGAAAAACAGAGTTGAATCCCTGGAATCAAAGCCAGATAGAACTCTTATTCATAAGAGACTACAAGGGTGGGTGTCTCTTGGACTTTCTGAGGATGACAATTTATTTCAGTTATCATTAACCTGCCTTTCCTTCAATGAGCGACATGGCTCTCCTTCTCCCCATTTATACTTGCAACTATCCTATGAAGTAAATAAGGTTGAGAGAAAAGGACTGCTCATGGCCACCCAGTGAGTTTCATGATTTGAAATGAACTTTAGCAAGGTCAAGTAAAGAGAAATAATGGCTTAGGGCAAACTTTCTTGGATGAAATCCAAAGCTGTGGAGGTGGAGTTGTGAGACCTCGCAGTCACTTGCAATTCTGAGCTCTTTTTCATTTCTGTACCTTACCACTTCCTTGCAGTACACTCCCAGTTTAATATGGAGTTTCTGGTGTATGAAAAGACTCACAGATAGGCTGTCACCACAGATTCCATTGTTACAAATAATAATATTCCATACGTGTATCCCACAGTTGTTCAAGGGGCAGACTGCCCCGATCCTGAAGGTTCCATTTAGTTATCATAGTTAAACAGCTGTTGAAAAAACAGCTCTGCTCCATGAATTTGTATGATTCTTTTTCAGAGTCATGCAAGCTAATGATTATCACCACATTTTGTGGTACTGAATTCCATAAATTATGTGAAGATGTACTTTCTCATCTCCCTTTAATTTGACTTCAGGGTGGTACACAAGTATGTGAGTCATCACGCTACTTTATCCTTCCTTCAACACTGTGAGCAGGGCTAGGCTGAGGAGGAAGGTGACTGGGCCCAAGGTCACCCATGAGTTTCACAGATGATTAGTCAAGCAAAAAGACTAGGAACCAACTACTGCATGTCTCTTTCTCACTGCTGGTGACTTTAAGCTGGGTCAGTCCAATACACTTTACTGCATGAAGCAAAAGACATGATACTACCTGCCCTTTACAGAAACTCACTTGAGCTAGCAGTTGATGGAATGACACATTCTGCTACTTCAAGGCAGTAAGCTAGTTTGGGGAGTTTTGGAGAGGCCATGCAGCAAAGATAGCTCTGCCCTTGGTGGAGGGGGTCACTAGGAGAAATCAGGAGAAGCAACCCAGGGACTGCCTCCAACTCCACATTTACTACTTGAGGCAGTTGCCTCATTATACCTAAGAACAGGACATCCCTTAATTTTTACCAGGTCTCTTCAGTGTCACTTCAGTTGCTTACCGGTTTGGGAAACGATGAATACTCACATACTTTTTCAATACAGTGTAAAAGCTATTGTGCAAGAGCTGACTGGAGTACAGTCCATAAAAAACCAACCATCTGCAGTCATCTGGCTCAAAGTTTCTCAAATATTCATTATTTAAATATCTGTTTTGGCATCTCAAAGAGTCTTTCTCCATTCTGCACAAGACTGTTATAGTGCTATTATTCCACTTTCAACATCCTATGGAATCCTGGGGTTTGCAGTTTTCCATAGGATATTGAAAATGGAATAATAGCACTATAACAGTCTTGTGCAGAAATGGCCCGTATTTGCCACCTGATTCCATCAGTATATACTGTGTGTCAGTAAGTGAGAGAAACTTTTCAGTTGTGGCTGAAGCCTTTCAGTTGCTAAGATATGAAATACTTCTTCATGTATGACGATAATTTTTTTAGGTTTAATTATTTCAATTATGTTTTATTGTTTTAACTATATTCATACATTTCTCTGTAAGGATAAAGAAAAGTTTTGAAATGTTTTAGTAAGTAAAATACCTCATAAAAATAGGGAATTCCCTGCTCACTGGTAAAAAACAAATACCTTGCAGACTTGACCCTAATCAGTTGATTTAAATGGGAGTAATTATGGATTGCAACCTCAGCTACTACTCTATCCCACTTGTATATTTAAAATTTATTTCCTTATTAACTGCATTCATATCTCATGTTTCCTCCAAAAGATGAAGGTGACATTTGTACTCCCTGCTCCCCATTATTCTCACAATAACTGTGAGATGAATTATGCTGAGAGTAACTGATCTAAGGTTGCTCAGTGAACTGCAGGGGAAAGGAATGATCTGAAGTTAGATCTCTCCAGAATTATTTTGACATGGTAAGTATTCCATCACGGTGGCTTTGATCTTATGATGTTCCAGTTTTTTACTCGTAAGAACTGAGTATTCCAATACATTGTCTTCTGCTCCTGTCCTTACCACCATGGATTCTTTTGTTGTCCATCAGCCTGCACAAAGCTTGTGGCACCCTTCATTTTCATTGTCAAGATGTGCTTGTCAACGGGTCCCAATGGCTACATTGACTTGGGAGTGCCAATGGGGATGATAGCACATCTGGAGGATACCAGACTGGAGAAGACTGAAAGATACTGAAACCGCTTGCACTGAGCTATTCTATAATGCAATCATTTGCTTGTTATCTATCAGATCATTCAAACAGAAGAGATGGGATGCATTTCCACTGAACAGAAATGATGGTGAACTCCCTCCTCCAACAACATGTGACATATACATTTTTTGAAACCTGGGACAGAAATATGCCTGCTATTTGTATCTTATTCAATACAGCTTGATGATAATATAGATAATTTACTTAATGAGTTACTTTAATATGCAAAAATTAAGGTCATCTCCCACCCTGAAAAATATACCCATTTTTTTCACCAAGCTAGATCCTCTGGAATTTACCCTGGAGGGAGAAGGGCTTTCCTAGCCTTGCATCACCACTGCAAAGTTGGACTTATGCCAGTAAATTAATTCTGATCTTGAAACAAAGATGAGCAATATGGATAGTGTGGAGACAATTTCCTTGCAAAGACCAGCATGTGCTTTGGGAAATAATGCTGGGTCCCTTAAGAGGAGATTTGCATAGTTGTTGCTCTTCTGGATTACACCAACAATTTATTATGCTGCTCCACCCTGATAATTAAAGTCTGGTAAGTAGAGTAACTTGAAGAGTAAGTTTAGATTCAGTCGCAACAAAACAGTGTGCTTTTCCCTTGACATTTATTACATCTAAGTTATTTGTTCTGGTCTTCTGTGCCTTCAGAACAGTGAAATCAGTCAAAAGTTCTTAGAAAGGTAACTGGATATGGAAAGCCTTGTACAGGCAACAGGCTTGGGGAGATAAGCCTATCTCTGCTGTACAAACTCAACAGCTAAGGAGCTTCCTGGTACTAAATGGCTGGAGGCCAAGTCCCAGCTTACAAGGGAAGACACCCATACACTTTGCTTGCTGGACGGACACAGTCATGTGTAGTTTTTCAAGAGCTTGAAGACTGTCTCTGTGTAGGCCAAGGCTAAGAAACCTTTGTCTCTGCAAATATTAGTGCCTACATCTTCCATCTGTCCCACCCAACATCGCTAATGGCAAGGGATTAGGAGTGATGTAACTCAAAATGTGAGAGACAGCATGGTTTGAGTGTTGTAATAGGAATCTGGGAGAGAGGATCTGAATTGCTGCTCAGCCAGTGATCTGGAGTGTGTAAGAGAAGACTGAATTTTTATTTGTCAAAGACAATTTAAGTCTAGACCCAGCGTGTTATAGTGGATTCAGCACTGGACTAGGACTCTGGAGGTCAGGGTTAAAATCTCTACTCAGCCACAGGAACCCACTGAGTGACCATGGACAAGTCACATTCTCTCAGCCTCAGAAGAAAGTAGCAGCAACCATTCTCTGAATAAATCTTGCCAAGAAACAGCATGATCGGGTTGCTTTAGGGTCACCATAAATTGGAAACAACTTGGAGGCACATAGCAACAACAAAAGTATCTGAAAGGCCAAAGTTTCACTCTCCAATGTATCCTCATAGTTTCAAGGACTGCCAAGGTCTGCCTAAAGGCTGTCCTAACCTTGGTATGTGAATCACGGTGAAGGAGTTTGTTTTGTGTGTATATATGCACATGGCATGGAAGAACTGAAGTAGTATATGATGGTGCTATCAGGAGATCAGCAGCACTTTTTCTACCTGCCATGAAGATTCTGCATAGCACTCCACTACCTTATATGCAAGGGAGTAACACTGCTGCGTGTATGACTGGATCACAGTCCATTTTCCTAGATCCAGATGAATGACTTAACAGAGCAGCATTTGTGATGCCTATGCTGATTTCTCCCTATCATAAAAAGGGGCCAGAAAGCAAAAACAATTATCTCTCTCCTTCCACACATACATGCAGCTACTGGAGATTGCAGAAAACACAGCTGAGATCCAACATTCAGTGATAAAACTGTCATTGCTAGGAATATACAACGACCATCACCACCAGACATTCATAGTATCTAAAAAAAATATTGGCTTAGAAGAAAATGTTCTGAAACTGTTGTTTTTGAAGGAAGACAACCTTGAGCATATGTCAAGACAGAGGCATAAATACCACTCATAGAGAATTTGTGAAGCATTCTCATATAATTTCAACTACACAAAAGAAAGGTGCTCTGGCACTTTAAGGACTAAATGGTATGTTGTGACATAAGACTTAGGTCAAACACACACAGTCTGTATTTGCAAACTTAAAGGCTCTGTCTTTCTTTCATATGCTTTCATATACTGTGGGAAAAACGTAGTTCACATCCTACATTTGGGAGTCCAACACTGAATTGTTAAGAATGCAATGTTACCTTCAAATAGCTGACCAATACTTTTTGTTCCACAGTTGAATATTTCAGATTCTTAGGCACAAAAATCAAATTTCTAAATGCCCAAACTTTTGGGATGTTCCTATCTTTCATTAAGTATTACATGCCAAGATCCTAAAATAAGAAGAGCCCAAAACTCCAGAAGAATCTCATTCATTCAATGGCATTGCTTCCAAATAACTTGATAGCTTCTTTTGAGGACTGCATATAGTATTAGTTATGAACATTATGGGATTACATAATTATTTCTATTTATCAGTGCTAAATACATTTTTCTGGAAGAAAAGTCTGTATATTAACAATTACATCCCTGGTCATGGATCTTAATGTGCCATATGGTACCAGCTATGCATAAGAGATGTATCTGTGGACTTAGGAGAACACTAAAGTCTAAAGAAATATAAGAAATATTTAGAATGACTCCTCCTTCTAGCTCAATAAGGAGTAATTGGGTATTGAATGTAGATTGACTTGTGGGAAGAGGGAGACAGAAAATTGGGAAGCAAAAGTGATAATGAGTATCCTGGCAGAGGCATGCTTGGTCAGGTTTAATCTTGACTGGAAGTCTTCTGCATTTTAATGTTTTGTTATAAGTCCTACTTCCTAGACCTATTTCATGAACACGATTTTCAGACTACAGTACAAGGATAAATCCATACAGTAGAGGCTGTGCTCCAGAGATCGTGCTGCAGTGCACAAGCGCACAAGAGGTAACTGGAATAAACGGGAAGTTTTCCTCTGGATATCCCGTTGCTCAAAATAGTAAGCCAGTTTTGCAGACCAATATCCCATAATTTTCACAATTTTCCCCACCAGGCATGTGGATGAACAAGGAACCTGGTCAAGACAGGATGTTCCTATGGATTCTAGGATTAGATATACCAACTAAATGTCTCTGATCATCATGTGAGCTGTGTGTGGGGATGTGCTACAAGGGGGGACTTATCTGCACATATTACTGTAGGAAAGAGAATAAGGAAGGAAAGAGCGAGTACGGTGTAGTTGTCTGAGTGCGAGACTATGCCTTTGGGGACTAGCGTCCAATTCCCCATTGGGTCATGGAAACCCACTGGGTAGCCTTGGGCATATAACACACTCTCAGCCCCAGAGAATCCTGTGATAGGGTCACCTTAGAGTCACCATAAGTCAGAAATGAGTTGATGGCAGACGACAACAACAAATAAGGAAGAATGCCTGTGTTATCATATGGTACATGCAGTCCATGTTCCTTTTTTATCAAAATGGAGGAGGCGGTATCTTTTATTTCTTAATATACTAGTGTACAGGAAGCAGATACTCAGAAGTAAGCTGATGGGGCAGATATTTGTCTGAATTAATATACCAAGCAGCCAACCACCTTTTCTTCTCCTGTTCTTCTTGTTTCATCGTTTGACTGGCTTCAGCCATTCAAAACTCTTGGATGGAGAGAAACCTAAGTTGGTCAAAACATTCTCTTTTTCAGGCTAAGATTTAGAATAAACTCTATGAAGTATCAAAATGGAAAGACAGCAAGGAAAAAAAGAAATAAGTAAAAGACAGATGCCTTAAAGTAGGAAAGAGACAGGAATAACTGGAAAAGCAGCCACAATGGTGGAATGGTTTAAAGATTAGTTGATTTACAAAACTTTATTTTATTAACAAAACAGTTCTTCAGAAGACTCAAAATCATCCTCTTTTCTTAAGACAGGACTGTTTGTTGTTGAGACTTGGATAGTGCTGGTAGAAGCTTTAGCTGAAAGTTACAAAACAGTATTGTAGTTATCTGTGGCACCTGAGAGCAGCTGACTAGTTGGAAGAGATTCACAGAATAGTGATAAAGATGATGAAAATGTGTAGAAGATGGAAAGGGCAAAAGAAATTGAGTATGACTAGTTAAAACAATGTAACACTAGGAAGAACATGCTGACAACAAAAATAATAAAACATTTTAATAACACAATATGATAAAAACAATTAAAAATTAGAAGGGAAAAGAACAACACAATGTCTGTTTAGACTGATACCAAATGCAATGGTTTTCAATTAAAAGGAAAACAGATCTTATTTTTAAGTTGTAACAGTTACACTTAAAGTAGAAAATGCAAATTTCATGAAGAGACTAGCTTAGGCCCTAACTTTCCATCTAGGAATGGTGAGAGTTCACATAAAGAGTAATGTCCCTCTTTCCCATCCCCCAGCCCTTTGGAATCCAGAACACTGGGAGGGAGCCCTGGGAATGGTGGGGAATATGGTGGGGGGAAGGGACTATAATTGGAGGGAGCTGGTGGAAATTGCTCCCTTTGTCCTCAAACTGAAAACAACTTGGAATCCAAGGCACAGTAAACTTGAATTTAAAAACAGGTACAATCAATGTAAAACTTTTTAAAAAAGAGATATAATTGAAGTTAAAATGCTAGGCTTAGTTCTAACATAAAGCTTCCTGACTGTGAAAATAGTTCAGCATAGAAGGAGTTGCCTATGGAGGCTGTAGAACTCCTTTCATTCTGAAATGTGAGCCTACTTGGAAATGTTACTTTTTTTGCACTACTACTCCCAGAATCCCGTGGTGGTCATGTTGACGAGGGGATTATGAGAGTTGCACTTCAAAAGTAACTTTTCCAAGCTTCATCTTGCATCTTCTGGAGAAGCTACATGTTGGGATTTCTATTTTCAGAGTAAGGAACTGGACCTTACAATTTTTCTGTTATCATTTTCATCATATTCTTAAAGGTGAGTACTTCCAAAATTATTTCTTTGTACAGATGGAATATGCATTTGGTTGATGCCAATGCAGTATCAACAATAAGATTATTATTGTTTTTATTAAGCGCTATTAAATTATGTGACCCTTAACGGAGTAGGAGACAGCAATCTGTCCAGAGGATATATCCTCTATAAACAGCTTTTAACAACATGGTTTCCTCCAGAGGCTGTGCTCCAAAGTTCTGCTTCCCCACTTTTGGACCTCCATGCTCCTCCTCCTTTAAAACACCTAGCCTAATGAAAACTTAAGAAGAACTCAGAATCTGTACTGAATCTGTACTGAGATTGTACTTTGGCAAGTGTATAAAGGTACTGCATGACTGTGGACCTCTGCTTTTGTATCTGACTTTGAGATATTCGTATTTAGACGCTTGATCTGCCTATTTGTAATTCCTATCACAGCTAAAATAACACTGGCCATTTCCGCACAGCCTGTTATAGCCGATGATTCCACTTTCAAGTCCTCTGGCATCCTGGGGTTTGCAGTTTCGGAGGGGCCGTACGGCCGTACGGCCCCTCCCGAAACTGCAAACCCCAGGATGCCAGAGGACGTTGAAAGTGGAATCATCGCGCTATAACAGGCTCGTGCGGAAATGGCCACTGTCTACAAATGAGTGCATGTGTGTGATTTTCAAATTTCTTACATATAACTTGAATTTCTTCAAATGAGTCCCTCTCCTCCACTTCAGGCTGGGACTCTGAAGACACAGGCAAGGTGACTTGGACCTCAAATCTTTCTGCTTCTTAGTTTAACACGGAGCTTGATGAAGGGATCTGAAGATCTGGAAAGCTCGCGCATCTTTATTGGCGAGAAAAGGGGATTACAATAGTATGGAATTTCTTCTTGCCGTGACTAACAGGACTACCTTTGCTTTTTGAATGACTTGCCCAAGAGCTTGGACTTGTTGCTTTTGTGGCTGGGCGTGGCAGTGGTTCCCGTGTAATCAAATCAGCAGACGAAGCTCATGAATATGCACTTCCAGGCGGCCAATTAGAGCGCACGGAGCTCCCTGGCAGCGGTTGTACTAGTTCAAGACGCCGAGAACTTTTACCCCCCTGCTTTGGGAAGGGTTTCAGCGATCGTTCCACGAGTGCCTGGAGGGAAAGCGGCCGGAGTCCGGGGCAGTCGCCGAGCTCTTCCCCGCTCAAGCCTCCGTGCACAATGAGCGTAGCTGTGGAAGAAGCGGTCCTGCCGTCCATCTCCACCTTCGCCGGCTTGGTGCCGCTGGAGAACAGACAGCCCGAAATGGTAGGAGGCGTTTGGCGTAGGGAGATATTGGGGGAAGCGGGCGAGGGGATCGTCAGACCGAGCGATGAGCTATTCCTTTTTGCCCGAGGAAGAAACGGTGTCAAATAATAATAGCAATACAGTAACGATCCTAGGGAGCTTTGGAGGTGAGCTCTTTGGAAGGCAAGAAAGGCGCTTTCTCCAAAGGGCAGCTTTTCCGCGTAAAATCGCCCCCGTCTGCACTCCCCCCACCCCACTGCACCCTCCGCCGCCGCAGACTTGGAGCTCCAGTTCGTGTTTAGAGAAGTAGTAGCACCAGCTCTGAGGATCTGCGAGATTTCGCCCTTCTTCCAACCCTGCCTGACTTCTCCGGCGTAGTTCCTGGTCTTTGCATTTCTGGGAGGGAATAACAACAACCGTCTGGACGATCTATAGAACACTGCCTGGGCTACAAGGTTGAAGCCGCGAGGCGCGCATCCGATACCGACAAGATAGGTCGCCCCCACCCAATAGTGTTGCTTAGAGCTCTGCCAGAGTAAAGTTTTGGTCGGGGGCGGTATGGGCTTCAACGATGTAGTTGGTCTGGAGTTGTAACTTTCGGAGCGGCGCATTCCTTGCCTAACCTGACAGGGTTGTCACGAGGCCAAGATGCCATTGTCAGTTCTCGGAGGATGGGCTGGAGGATCTAGGATGCCTAAATGAGCATTTGATCCTGGTCTAGGAGTAACCGCGGAGAGAAAGCAGGGTGGAGTTCTCAGCAGAGCTGATTTGATGCCCCACTTCTTTACCGAGAAGAGCTTACTCCGATCATGGGTGGGATTCGTTAGCTATTAGGAAAAGCCCCCCACCCCGCTTCAGAAGCGCGGATCGGGGACATCACCGTGCAGCGGTCCCCGAAGGGGTCTCCAACTTGTGTGTGTCTATTAAAAACAAGTTATTAACTGGGTGGGCTAGAAGGAAGAAAAGGAGGGTCTCCTCCAAAACAGGCATCCGGATTTTTCGCCGAAAAAAAAAGCCCGGGGGAAATTTATTTCCCTCTTTAAATCTCCCCCCTTTTCTAGGCTGTCGGAGATCCCCCCCGTATATTTGCGTATAAAATATAGTTTATCCTTGAGAGGTATAAAAATTCGGAAAAATATACCCGTAGATTGGGGATCTACCTAAAAAGGCTAAGGAGAAAACAATTCTTTTAAGAGCGGCGACCACGGAATTTGCTGCCTGGCGTGGAGGGCAGGACGTCAGGCGTTGAGTTGAACGCCGGGGCAGGGGAGTATAGGCTGCTTTGGGGGGCCAGACCCGTTGAGTGGCATACTTGGCTCTGACCTCCACCAAAGGGGAAGGCAGCGGGAGAGTCCAGGTGGAACATACCCAGAAGACGACCCCCCGCCCTTATAGCTTGAGATCGCCGCTTCCCTTGGTCTAGGTCCGGCGTACAGCTTGCGCCCACCTGCCTCCGTCCCTGGGCTTCGGAGGGGTGCAGGTGGCGCCTTAGCAGCCGAGGAAGGCTTGGCGCGCCCGACGGATTGGCCAGTCACAGGCCCGCTCGAGGGGCTTTTCGCGCAACAGAACCAGTCAGATATTGGGGAGGGCGGGAGGTCTAATTTTCTCCTCCAAAATTAGCCGCACTCCCCAAAAGTGATGCTGCGTCTGTTTTTTCGGATCTGGAAACAATCTGGGTTCACTCTCGCCTGGCACGCAATTATATGCTTCTGAGAGAGCCGGTGGGATCAAGGAGAGCGCAGCGGGGCGGCTCTAATTCGGAGTGGAACGGCAGGCGCGCCCAGCCTTCTGCTCAACTCCTCCGAAGGGGAGGGAGCCCGCAACCCGAATTTCAGGTTTTTTGGGAGGGGGCTATAAATAGTGTCGGGACGGACTCCCCTCGGTAGCGATCTTGCGCCCGGCTCGTTAACCCTTTCCCACGCAGCAACAACAGCAATACTAAGTCCGCATTATACTGTTATAGCGGTATCATTCCACTTTCGACATGCTATGGAATCCTGGGGTTTGCAGTTTCGGGAGGGGCCTGAGGTCCCTCCCGAAACTGCAAACCCCAGGATTCCATAGCATGTTGAAAGTGGAACGATACCGCTATAACAGTCTAGCGCGGAAATGGCCTAACCTCCGCTCCGCTCCTTTCTCTGTCTCCCCTCGCAGAGGCTGGTTCCTCCTGCACACGCGGAAGGCGCCGCCGCCAGCATTAAGCGGGAAGCGGACGAGCTGGGCCACTTCGTCGACCTGGAGTTCATCCTGGCGCACACGGGCAGCGGGCAGCAGCACGGCGGCTCGGGGGCGGCGGGGGCAGCCGCGCCGGCGCCGCACCCCAACCCCCACTACCCCTTGCCCGAGACGCCCGAGAGCTGCGGCACCACCTACGACAGCGACGGCTCCGGCTACCAGTCCTCCAACAAGTTCGCCGCATCCTACCTGCCCAGCCCCGGGCACAGCTACGTGGCCGAGCTCTTCACGCAGGACTTGCAGCCGGCGCCGCAGCAGCAGCAGCAGCAGCCGCCCCCGTCGGGGCCCCTGGCGGGGGGCCCCTGCGAGCTCCAGCGGCGGGAATACACGGAGCTGCGCGCCCCCAGCCTTGGGCCTCCGCCGGGCCTGCCTCCTCGGGTCCTGGCCCTCGATCACCTCCGCGTCAAGCAGGAGCCCCTGGACGGGCAGTCCTGCATGCTGGGCGGGGGCGGGAGCGCCGATTGCCTGGCGCCCCCCGCCGCTGCCCTAGACCACAAGCCCCTCCTGATGCAGACCATGATGCGGCACCACCAGCACCACCACCAGCATCCGCAGCCGCCTCTCCCGCACCAGCACCAGGCTCCTTCCTGCTTCCCCGCCGGGCCCATGGCTCCGAGCCCGCATCAGCCCTGCCCGGGGGCCGGCGGCGACGTCAACGGCCCGATGGGCGCCCCGCAGCATTACCCGCGCAGCGGCGCCCCCTCTTCCAGCCTCCCAACTTCGCCGGGCACCTCCCGCCCCAGTTCCATGGACACTTCAGCGTCTTCCCGGAGCCCCTGAAGCCCCCCCACGCGCAGGGCTTGCACGGGCTGCTGGTCACGCCGCCCAACTCGCCCGTCTTGGATTACTATTCCCCCCTGCAGGGCGCCCCCCTGGAGGAGAGCAAGCCCAAGAAGGGCCGGAAGGCCGCCTTCCCTCGCAAGCGCACCGCCACCCACAACTGCGAGTTCGCCGGCTGCGGCAAGACCTACACGAAGAGCTCGCACCTCAAGGCGCACATGCGGACCCACACGGGTAAGACAGGATCGGGGCGGAGGTGGGGGGGTGAGAGCGCCGGAAGGGTCTCGGGGGTAGGCCGGCTCCCGGGCATCGGTGGGCGGTGGACCGGCGTCTCTGGCTCC